>WBNO01009456.1:0-12389 GCA_013400575.1 Peucedramus taeniatus
GTCTTTCAAACCAAGACACCTCCTTTAGTCTGCAATTCTTGCAGTAACAGTCCTTTTACTCATCTTCTCTGCTTCAACAAGTAATTACCCAGGTGGTTTGTAAATGTCTTAGAAATCTAAATTTCTCATAAGGCATAACTGGCTTCATTGTCTGTTATTACTGAGGTTATTAGATCAAAACTTGGGGAATTACAATTGGACTCCCTCATCCCCAAGTAGAAACTCTCTCACTATTCTTCCTCAAAGAGTTTGGACACAAAACTTTAAGGTTTGTATTATATTTACTCACCTCATTCATGTATAAGGTGTATCATCATATTTACCTGGATGTGTTCTACATATATTTCAAACCTAGCTGGTATTTCAATACTTGTCTGTTATTTTTTTTCTCATACCTTCTACCAGGAACAAAAATGTACTAAATCAGCTTTCCAGCCATACACAAATATCAGGGGACAGAGGTGGGAAACTGGTCTCACTCCAGCCAATAATTCCCTACCACATTTATGGTTATGGCTTTTATTAGTGCTGCAGAAAAGAAAGGGAAGAGGGGGAAATGGGCTGCACCTTCTTCTGCTCTGACAAGTGCAGAGAGTGGACACTTTTGTAAAATAAAAATTAGATAAATGCATGTATATTAGTGGAAAAAAAAAGAGTGTGAAGTCTATCAAAATGTCTCTTTCAACAAATATTTATAACTGGGCATGTGTTTGAGCAAATTTGCTGAGAAAATCCCTAGATGTATATGCTGAAAATAGGTCTGCCTCTGTCTTTTGTTGTCATTGTTGTTGTTTTGTTGGTTTTGGGTTTTCTTCTTTTAATTTTAACAAAACTCCTGGTTGACCAGAGGGTCAGTCTTCATTTCAGCGTCAGGCAGTCACTACCATGTGGAAACACTCCTGCTGCCAAAGGGAATTTCTAAAACTGGCATTTAAAATTAAAATAATACCCACGTTGAGCTCTGTAAGAAACGAACTTATTTTAGGACCAGAAGTTGCCCTAAAACTTTTGCAAATATAGGATTCGTGCTGAACTTTTCATGCCAGCAAGTGACTGTTTTATGGAAATAAATCCTTTACTTCTAAAGAAGATAATTACTTATTATTTGGGATTGGGCTAAACAACCTCTAGATTCTAGCATTCAATTCCAGTTAAAACAATTAAGATTTTTCAAATTTCAAATTTTGAATTCTTCACTGCAGTGGGTGAGTTTGAAAACTCTTAGGGGAGAAAAAAAAAGAAGCAAATTTCATTTTTTTAGAGTCCCATAGTGTGAGGAATAAGGGTTTGAAAGGAAAGAAAAGGTATTTTCCTCACATTAAAAAAATGAAATGGAGTATCAAATATGCAATTTAACTCATGTTGAGTAAAATTCTTTGATTTTTGGTTTTACTTTCCTTTTCTTTTCATTGCTGATTTAAAGTTTAGGCTTGGCAAGGCAACTTAAGTCTACACACAGGACCTATGTGTTTATCTTAAAACACTGAATGTTCTTTTAGCATCATTTCTATCAGACAGAAAAATACATATAATCTCCAGTCTCTTCTGCTCCAGCAGGGTTGTCTGTTGATTGATACCTGATTAATATCAGATGGAATCAAGGCTGCAGACCCTATTCTCTGCAGGAGCCTGTACAGCTGACCTTACCCAAAATCTTGGACACTGGGAGATAAGGAGCAAAATTATGTTTTCCTTCACCACTTTCATCCATCAGGATTTTTAGTTCAGAGGTAATCATGGCCCACAACCCTTACACAAGATTGTTCATCTCAAGTTATCAATCAAGTTGCAGAAATTTCCCCTTTCCTGAAGAAAACTTCTAAACTACAGGAAGGGATAGCAAACTCTCCAAATGGATTTCAGTTATTAGGAATTATGGAATGGAAAAAATTAACTCTCTGAAAGCATACTGTTTATTAAAAAAAAGAGGTTTAGCAAAGATTTCAATCAGAAAGACTACATTATAAGCAATTCTTGAGGCATTTGTGTTCATAAAGCAGCCACTTCCACGTAGGCTTCTCTGATTTCCTTGTCACACTCCCTGAGCACCCCTCATATTTGATAGCTCTGGGAGGAACACTCAGTTCTGTGAGGCCAAGGAGAGCCTGCTCAGCTGCCTTCTACCACCCCTCCCTTGGTAATTTGAACTTCAGTGACACAAAATCCTGTCCTTTATCTTAATATTTCCCATTCCTCCAACGTGGATCAGCATCTGATGTGTTGGATACAGTCTAGGAGATGTGGGGTTTGAATATTTCATGTAGGAAAGCAAACAGGATGGGTCTGACCCAGGGGGTGGTGGGCTGCTCTCACCTCTCCACTGCTCAGCAGAAAGATGCTGATTGTTTTTGCTGACATTTGGGAAAGAGGAGGATCTTCTTCTCTGCTATAAAAATAAAAGAACACTGAAGCAAAGTTTCAAGCTTGCCCATCTCAAACAGGAAGAATAATTTGAAGTTTGGAGGCTACTAGGGTTTTAAATGATTCATTCCCTCTGCAATTTTTATATTTTTTTACTGTCTAGGGCAGTTCTAGATTGCAGCCTGGTTTTCATGATATCCACTTTGAAGCATCTAACCCCCCTGTATATTGAGGAAGAAAAACTCCTAAACCCTTGCCCTGAAATTCCCCCAAGGACCTGATTATCAATCAGTTTGCTTAATATCACAAGTTGTGATAGGATCAGGGAGCTCAGGCAGGACCTCCAAAATCCTGTGCTAGGATTTGACCCACTCTCCCTTTATCTGGCTTATGCTCAGCAGAAGTTTTATCCACCTCAACCACAACCACAGCAATGAAGTACGACGCAGAACACGAACTGACGCGCACGTGTGGGATGAGCAGTGGCTCTCCCTTGACTTCTGTGAGGTGCAGAGCACCAGTAGAGGACCAAAGCCATTAGGACATATTTCACGTTGCACCTCCAGGAGTCTCGTTGTGAATGGCCTTGCTGCAGCTTCCCCTGCTTGTGTGAGGGATGAATTAGGCAGGGGAGTGCAGGAGTGAGCAGATCCATCAGCAGATCCACGCTTCCCCTGTCGGAGCAGCAGCCCTGCAAAGCTGGCATGATTCATCAGCTCTGCCAGCACATCCTTTCAGCTCCCTACATCTCTCTTAAACATGCAGAAGGGAAGTGATAACCAGACCCTTTGTGCACAGGCAGATTTTTAAATCTCATGTCTTACGGGGTATTTTGTGTGCAGAAAGCTTCGTCTCTGTCATCACCTGATGTGTAAATTCCATGCAGTGGAGGAGAAGGAAGTATCCTGACCTTCCACTGCTACTTCCTACTGCATAACCTCATTCTTCCTTGAGGTGATTTTTTATCCCTCTCGCTGTGAAAAAGAAACTAACCGTGTAATCTTTCAGAACAGTACAGCAGAGATGTTTTACTGTAGTGGAATGAAACTTTCATTTATCGCAGAGTTCTGACTGCAGGTTTTTCTGTGGTATCCAGTATGTTAGGTCTGTACAGTGGCACGGGTAACTGAGCCCATGTGGACTCTGATTTCTCACCTGAGAATCAGGGTTTGCAGCTTTTAAAAGAATAAGAATTGGTGTAGGTAGAAGGATATTCCCTGATATCATAAAATACTGGAATATTTAAGGTTCAAAGAGTCCTTTAAAATGATAAAGTTGAACCATTCCCACAGCACTGTCAAATCCATCACTCAACTACATCTCCAAGAACCACATCTAGAGATCTCCTAAACATCTCCAGAGAGTGGTTGGTGACTCAACCACTTCCTCAGCTGCCTGTGCCAACACCTGACCACCCTTTCAGTGAAGAAATTTTCCTTGATACCCAACCCAGACCTCACCTGGCACAACCTGAGGTAATTCTTTATTGTCCTGCCCCTTATTCCTTGGGAGCAGAACATGATCTCCTGTCAGGGAGTTGTGGAGAGCCACAAGGTTCCCCCTGAGCTTCTTTTTCTCCAGGCTGAGCCCCTTTCCCAGCTCCCTCAGCTGCTCCTCATCAGATTTGTGCTCCAATATGGGTTTCTGTCCATATTCTGTGTGTGGGAAATGGATTTGTAGAGAATTCCTAACCTGACATCTGTGCACCTTTCCTTCCCAAATCATGTGAACTCTCTCCTCTTCAATTTCAGTCCTCTAAATTACAAGGAACAACATAGGTGCTTTTGGAGAGCTGGAACTCTAAAACTGAATTTCAGTACCTTTATTTTTTCCTCAACACCAGTTCTTGTCCCTTTTTTTGCTTCAGTGTTGATATATAAAATCATGATTTTGGCTGTCATACATAGGAGCTATTTAAGTAGTTACAATAGATGTGTTGTTTTTACCATCAGAATGTTGCCACTGGAATACAGAACAATAAATTCAACTTAGAATTAAATTTTGCTGCCAAAAAAAACCCCCCAAAACCCCAAATAAAACCCCCACAAACTTATTTTACATATACACTTCCAGGTGATAAGATAGCATAAAAGATATGTATCATGTCATGCTTGGATTACTAAAGCAGGCTTTAAAATAATTGATAATGATCCCCAGATCTCACATATAACCAGGCCTAATTAATTCCCCTTGATTATCATCTGAAGTGGCAAAGATTTGCTTCAGTGTTTTTTCTAATAACAAAATGGGCATTTTCATTCACACAGTTCTGAAAGGTTGGGAGCCACTGCCTTTTCCCAAAATGACATTTGCACCACAACTCTGTGTTTCAACTGAAACCAAATCTTGCTGTCTGAGTAAACAGAACCAGAATTGATAGAGAAAGACATTTCAGATTAGTGCTTTAGAATCTGTGTATGACTTGAAATTCGTTATAGAAAATGAAGTGCAATGACTCACTTGAAGGTAAAAGAAATGTGCTCATGCTCATATGAAGAAAAACAATATCACAGAAAGAAGTGGCTATAAAAAGACTCAGGTCATGGCAAGCAACATAAAAAGTTCCTTTTTATTTTACTGCTGGTATTAATTCATATTTTTGCTAAAAGATGTTGGTTTTTTTCCTGGTTTTAGATATCTGATAACTGTCCTAAGCCTCTCAGTCTGGACCTTAAACCAGTGCAAACAATGATTTATGAGTCTGTGATAATTCAGTAACAATCCTCATAGCCAAAAAAAAAAAAAACAAAAAAACAAAAAAACCACACCTTTACATTTTCTTACCAAAATTATTACAGGTGTGGGTGTTTTAGGATTTGTGCTCAGATTTTGCATAAAGTGGCTGTTGGTCTTCTCAATGTTCAAAGGAAATATTTCCTGTATGACCCATCCCTGGAACGTGTCCCTGCCATGGCAGGGGTGGCACTGGAGGATCTTTAAGGTCCCTTCCAAACCAAACCATTCTGAGATTTTGTGATTCTATGATTATGTGAATCTGTGATTATTGGGTTCCATGATATTTGGGTTCTTTGTAGCTAATGTGAAGCTCAGCTTCAGAATGACAATATGCCTGTTTTGTTATCCACTTTTCAAAATTACCTCTAAATACTCTGAACTCTGACTAAATGCAAAATTCAGAATATTATTAATCTCCTATATACAGAAGAAAGAAGCAATACTTTGGATAGAAAATCAAGATGCAGTTTTACATCATCCTGGCCTCCATTCTAGGCATTCCCTGCCTATAAATTTGTATTTACCAAATTACAACATATTTTTAGCACAATGCTTATAGTTAGACATTTAGAATTCCATTTGCAAGGGATATTGTTATTTTCCCACTTGATTTCACTTGGAATCAAATTATTTTCAGAATTCCCTATAAACAGCAACCTAAAGTTTCAGCTTGATTTATCTCATAATAAAATTTTCCAATGCATGAAACACCTATTAGTGTGATTGGGTGAAAAAGCAGAGTCAATGGTATCAAGGACAAGGAGCAATGGGCACAAATGGAAAGATAAGAATTTCTACTTAAATATAAGAAATTTACTTTGAGGATATTCCAATCCAGAAGTTTTGAGAGTTTGGAGATTCTCCATTCTTGGATACAAGAGTCATTGACAATGTGTTCTACCTGACTCTTTTTCAACATCTGGAGATATCTCTTCTAACATCAACAATTCTGTGATTTGAGGAATTAACCCATTGACTCTAGCAAATAATTTGAGTTGTGCAGTTTTTTTTCAGTGAGGAAGATATCTATTCCTGTTTTAAAGGTTACAAGATCTCACTTCATCCTTGGAAATTCTTATTTAATTAGTCTTGCACTTGTTAATAAAATTATATTTTATTTCCAACCCACATTTTGTAGCTTTTTAAAAAAGTATTTGATACCACAACATCTTTCAAGACATCAAGATATGCTAACTTTTGCTATCATTGCTGTCATTCTAGGTTTCATGTAAAGAGAATGCTCTCATATATTAATAAATTTTGCATGGTCCCACCCATTTCTCCAATTAGAAGACATAAAAAGCCTCCTCTATCTTTGTACACACAAAATTCCTGCAGAATATTTTGTCATATATGAAAAAATATTCTGCAGGAAAATGGGGCCAATTGGTGTTCCAATCTCCATTAGATTTTGAATTTTCATCCTTTTCAAGGTAATCTGTCTTTCATGTCAATCCCACTTCCCTGAAATGCCTTAATACCTGGAATGAAAAGAAATTTTATGAGTAAAATGCAGGAGGTTACAGCTTTTCCAGACCTAACATATACCACAATCATTAATGGAAGATTTTTATTTTCTGTACAATGGAGAGGCAGATAGACAATACTCCTGCATCCAAACATCTCACTGACAATTTTTAATCTCTTCACACAGATATTATACAATGCTTTTTGAGCATGTTAACTTACTCTTTCCTATACTACATTTTTACTTTATTCTTAAAGCTCATTATAAACTTAGAAATGCAATTTTCCAAATTCTTTTACTATACAAAAATGAGATACAAATTAAAGACTGCTCTTTTTAGGTCAGCACTATGTTTTAGCTACCAGAGAGATTCTAATCGTGCTTATAAATCTCTTCATTTTTTTAAATTAATGTAGAAATAGAAACCAGCTAGTAGAGGAAGAATTTAGAAAGCAACTCCAGGTGGGGTTTTCTTTTTAAGGAAAGAAGCCATCTTTAATTCCATAAACAACCTTTTAAAAAATCCAGGGTGGTTCAGAAATGATTTTTGTAATAAGAATGAAAGACTACAAAATAAAAAAGAATCCAAAGAAACCAAACTAAAACAAACAAACAAAAAAAAAACCCAACAAACCAAAGCAACCAGCCAACCAGCCAACTAAAAAAACCCAGAGTCTGTAGTTTTGACTGATGTACATTCTCATCACTATAATTCAGCTCAGAAAAACTTCAACTCAGCTCAACTTCAGAAGAACTCCATATTTGTACACAGCAGCTGATAAACTGGCACTGCTTCCCACATTATTTTGTTTCCTTGTCTCATGTGATTTCTCATTAAATATTATTGTCCTCTTCTGGCACTCAGCTGTGATAACGTGAAAGCAATACAGATAAGAAATTCATTTGTTAAGGATGAGGGATTCTCCTAATTGGAAAGGAATATTCCAAAGAACAATGTTTTGTTGACGTGGGTTTAATATCTGACTGGCTTGATAAGGTAAATAAGACTCAGAACAGTTTAGACTGCCAAAATGCAGGTTTCACAAAGGATGTGGTTGAATTCAGCTGAAGTTAATGAAACTCTACTTTTAATTTAAGAAAAAAAAAAAAAAAAAGCCATTACTCTTTAGTATATCAGACGTAATTGGCTGTAATCCACTCAAAAGAGTAAGTATTGTCATGATACAAAGTATATTTGCCATCATGCATAATTTTCTTGGCCTGAAAAATTTTCGCAGTGTTCTTAAAATATGCTGCTCTATTAATAGCCAAATGGAATATGTCAAATTAGAGACACTGAATTTTTATTTTAATTAAATGTTTCTTGAGTTTTGACTCAAAAGTTTCCAAAAAAGCTGTAAAAAATTGAAGATCAAAAGTGGAGTTATCTGGGCTATGAGCTATATATTTCTTCCCATTTCCCCATCATTTCCCCACCATAACTGTAATGAATGTAAGAAAAAAAAAAAAAAAGGAAACATTAACTGATTAAAAAAAGAATTTATTATGCTCTAGGAAATAAAATTTTTGTTTTACCAAATGACTGAAACATTTCTCTTCTGAAGCTGCCTCCTGTTAAATTTTTTGAATGTGTTTCAGTCAATTTAATTCTTCACACAGCCTATTGCGGTGTGAAGAATACTTGTGGAACTGAGATTTGATAACATGGTATTTTAATTTTCCACCAACATGGAATTGTCACATATTCTTAGCCTTTAAAAAGTTTTATATGTAAAATGACAGTTATTGATGGTTCAGATACATAATTTTAAAGTTTAGCTCTAGGTTTCTTTTTAAGCCTGACTTGTTCACGAGAAAGAAGTTACAACTTTGCAATGTTAAATGATTAAAAAATGAAATCACTTTCAAGCCCTTTTTTCCAAAAGTCATTAAGTTAAGAAATCACAGTATTCTAAGTACATTTTTTCGCTCTAGCAGTGGAAGGAATTTTAAAAAATGAGCTAGAAAATCTAAATATGTATTTGTAATATTTCTTTTGAAAATAAACCAAGGCTTACTAAAACAAGAAAAGAGAAGACATAGATCTCCATGCATAAGCACATGATTTTTAGATGAGCACTGTTACCTGAAAAGTGCAGAATTTAAAAAGCAAATATTTCCATCGGAATATACAAAATCTTCAGACTATTGGTAAAAACGGGAGAGCTGGGAGAGGGAAACCACAGATTAGTGAATTCAGCAGTGAACAAGAGTATTCTGTGAATGAAGAAGAAGAGGAATTAATTTAACCTGTGCTGCTAATCGAGGTGAATGAACAGGCAGGACTGTGAGATACAGAGCCTGGAGAAATAAAACCACTGCAGCTGGGGAGGCTTTCCATGCAAGCAGCAAAGCATGGCCCTGCAAGACAGCAGCCCTTTTCCACAGCACAGCTGTTTATCAATATGCTGCAGCTTCTGATGCACAATGAAATTTTTGGTTTAATTCAGTGGAGTCATTGTGGAGACCTGTGAAAATGTCAAAATAAACACTTGTTCATCAGCACGGAGAGCAGAAACCATCTCACAACAGGCTGCACGATTCAGAATTGGTTGCTATAATGATTTAACCCCATGTTAATGGAAAAAGTAGTCTCAAGTGGACTGCAGGAACTTTTTTTGTCATAAATCCAGAATTAGAAATTATCAAAGAGCAGAATTTTATTTTTCAAAAAAACATTTTCCTGTTGGCCTGATGCTTCATTCTATTTTACACAATTTGAGGCAATATTTGAGGCAGTGGCAGCACCCCAGACCTTACATATTGAAGAAGGTAAGTTATCCCTTGCAGAGGGGATAACAAAACACCTTTTCATGACCTTCAAGAAAACAGTAACATTATCCCTGGAATATAATTGTATATAAGTAAACCTATATTTTGAAAAAAATACACTTCATATCTATGACTGGACAAGAAGAAAAAAATAAAAGAAAGGTTTTGTTTGTTTTGAACTTTTCTATTTTTAGCCTAGGTTATACTTATCTGTAGGACTGTGATAGGTTGACCCTGGCTGGAAGCTGGGTGCCCACTAAAGCTGAAAAATGTGCTTGAAAGTTGCTTCAGGCTGTGGCTGTACACAAGAACTGATTAAAAAATCACACTAATGCACTGTCAAAATTGAGGACCTTTTTTTCCTCTCAGCTGCTTTCTTTTACACTTAGTGACAGATATATCCAGAAGCCTATCTTTGTAAGAAATTAGCAGAGAAAACAGAATGTGGCTCCCCATCTTCAAGTGCTGAGGCACCATAGAGTGCTGCACGTTTCTTCTGGGCTCAGAGTGATGATTTGGAGTAGGTGGCTCTGCAAATGTTAGAAGGAAGATGAGTGGTTTGGGAAGCTTTTTGGTCGACTGAAGTGGTGGTTTGGGCACAGAGAAGAGTTATGCTGTGTGATAATGAGCAGAACTCCACTAAATTGTTGCAGGCAAAACTTGCACAGATTTACGAGCAAACAGTGATGTTTTGGAGAGATTTGATATCCTGAAACCCAAAGAAAGGGATATGAAAGTGATGGGGGGTTTTTGTTTATTTTTTCTGGATTTCCCTGCATACTTTAATTGTACAGTGTTTCCCAGAGCTGTTTTGTCTGCACCAGTTGTTGATGATTAGCAGGGATTTTCCCCTCTTTTTCAAGAGATGCAACAGTGCTCTCAAAAGAGTTCTGAAAGGTAAATACTCTTTACAGGATCAAGAATGGAAAGCAGGTTTCTATTCTCTTTGATGGAAGAGCAATGCCCACAGCTACAGTTCAGCTCTCTTAAATCACAACATGCCCCTAGCAGAGGGAAAAACTTACCACCTATAAAGTTTATTAGCTAAATTCTCTTTATTTTCTGTTAGACTAGTGAAAAAAGCTTGGAAGAATTATCAAAATAATAAGGATGATTATTAATACGTGAAGGACCACTTGCTTATTTAATTTTAAATGAAAAGTCTTTTTCATTCTATACTTGTCTGAGTGCAGGTTGTGTTACTGGATCAGAGGAAATCTGCCTGTTCTGCTGGCTTGCATTAGTACTATGAGGATTTTCATCCTCCTGGTGCCCTGCAAAGCTCAAAGTCCTTCATTTTCCTGCCTTGACTCTAATGTGAGGTTCCTGCTTTTTGCAGAAATGCAGCAGCACCACATCTGCCTGTGAGAGGCTGCTGATAGCAGCAGAGTTCAAGCAGGTCCCCTGAGGTCCACAAGTGTTCAGCGAGGGCAAAGCATTAGAAAATGAACAACTTGATGTACTTTTAGAGGTCTCTGATGCCTAATTATTTCAAATGATGTCACTCTCACAGTTAATACTGAAAGAAGTTAACCAAAGTTAATTAACATGTGCTTTGGCAGTCTGCTCAGTTTAATTATTCTGCTGCATTCTGTTAGGGCAGACTATCCAGATAGTAATGCTGATAAAAATTCCTTGTAAAATTGCTATCTTGGCTGAGGGCTCTGTACCATGAGTGATTGCTCCTGTGCCCTGGCTGCTGAGTGGTGCATTTTTTATGAGTTACCAGCAGATTCTGTTTCTAGAGATACATCTGCCAAGGAAAATAATGGGTTAAATAATGTTGGGATATGAGGAAAGGGACTGGATGGGCTTTAAGATCCATTTCAACCCAAACCATTCAGTGATTCTTTAATTCTCTGATTATTGATTCTTACAGCTGAAAGAAAAATAACCCCACCAATATTTCACATCTCATAGACAAACCAATTGGAAGAAAGTGATGTTTTAATGACACAGTGCTCTGTTTAGAGTTTCAGGAGGTCCTTTGGGCCAACATCCTACTCAGTTAGCATTTTGGCACTACTCAGAAGAGTCTCACTTTTTGAGGAAAAAAAGGAGAGACTACATCTGGTCTACTATATGTACAGAGGTTAGGGCAAGGGGGGCTAACATGGTTGTAAAAGTATGACCAAGCAAATCACAGCTAGTTTTGTTTGTTGCTGGTTTTTGGTTTGGTTTGTTTTTTTCTTTGTTTGTTTGCTTGTTTGTTGTTTTTTTTTTTTTTTGTTTGTTTGTTTGCTTGTTTGTTTGTTTTTGTTTTTTTCTTGTTTCGTTTATTTTGTTTAGTTCGGTTGGGGTTTTTTGGTTTTTGTTTTGGTTGGTTGGTTTGGTTTTGGGTTTTTTGTTTTTTTTTTTTGATGATATAAGCTGAAATACATCTTTTGGGTATGGTTTCTTCCTGAGGGTGGAAATTCAGAACAATTCAGCCTTAGGGAAAAGAAAATTAAAATTTGCATTTCTTTTTCCACCCGTAAACAGCCCACAAACAAATAAATTCAAACAAATAAAAACAAATTACATACAAGGATGATTTAAGCAGAAATAAACCCGCAAAAATAAAATATGGTTTTTATCTGTTTCTTCTGGGTCACACTGTACAGATTGTCTTGAGCTGAGTTTCTGATTTTTGCTTTCACTGATGTGGATGAAAACCCTTGACATCTTAGCTTTGCACCTGAAGACTCCTCAGAAGAACACCCCTCCTCAGGGCAGACAATGTGCCTCTGTGACACAATCATGGACACTCACCATCATGAAAACTGCTCAATTTAGACCCAAGAAGACTGCAAGATTTCTGAGGAAATAAAAATGAACCTTATAATAAGAAACTTTACCTGGCTGAACAAACACTTCCAAGCTCTGTGCCTCAGCAGCTGAGGGTTTTGAGGTTGATAAGTCTTGATTGAGGTCTTCAGCATTGATCAGTGATCTCTTTTCCAGTGGGTAATGTAGATTTTTTTTTAACTGAAAAAAGATGGCTTGGCCATGCATGGCAGAATTTTCTTAGTCTCTCCTGACATCCAAGCTGAAGTGACAAATTTTGTGGCTT
>WBNO01009458.1:0-87744 GCA_013400575.1 Peucedramus taeniatus
TATATAATTTTGTCAAGGCTTTGCAGAGAGCACATGACCACAGCAGATCTCTCATTGAGCAGCATGTGACAGATACAGCAGAAAGGAAGAATGCAGCTTTACATTACAATAATTAAAAGCATAAAACATTAGGTTCTAGGGTAGCTTGCAGTTTAATGTTGACAATGAAGAATAACTTGAGACTTCTAATATGCTCATTTATTCTCATCTCAGCTCTAATACACAGTGTCTTATCACTTTAAGAAAGACCTTTCCCTCCTAAATCACATTATTTTCATTACTTAGGGAATTACAATATTTGTACAGTTTATATACATGTGATACAATGGGATTTGCATAATATGAAAGGCATTAGTGCTTTGATTAGGAGAATCACCTGCACAACCTCTCAAGTATTAGTTCCTGGTTATCCTTTTAACCCAAGCACTTCCATCTCATATGTTAAAGCTCCCAGTGAACTGCCAAGTTTTATCTGGGCTACAATGACAGAAGTTGGCACTGCTTAAGGCTCTGTTAATCCCAAAAAGCCAATGTGTGAGGACATGAGATCATCTTGACTCACAGGAGACACCGAGCTCTGTCAATTCTGCTGCCAGGACAGAAACATCACAGATGTGTTGCTGTACATGCTCCTCAACCAGCTAAGCAGGAAGGGAAAGAAGAGACCAAAAGCTTGTTCTTTCTGAACATTGCATGGAGAGCAGAGCTGTGTACTTTGATGACAACAGACACATCCTTTAAATTCTAGTGCCTTAAAATCCTGAATTAACTTGTTAATGAGATAATGTATTTTCACACCTGTGGAAAGTCCTCAAACAGTATTTTGATTCTGTAAACCCTTATCTTGGGGTGAACTGGCTTTCACTGCATCAGCTCACCAGGTGTCCCGGGTGTGTGTGGTGGTAAGGACAGCAAACAGAGCAGCCTCAATTCTAGAGCTCTCTGTTTGGTACATAAAGACACTGCAATGAAAGGAAACCCTTTCAGTAGTGTTGTATTTGGGATCACCATTTCTGGCAGACAATCCAAGACTATGCACTTATGTTGAAGAAGTCCAACACAGACAGTTATTTCAGAGGAAATAGTGAATTTTCACTTAGTGCTTACATTTGGTGCACAGGAAGGGGGTCAATTATGTAAAACACTGCTCATCATCTCTAAGACTCTGCAGAGTTTGAACCCTGATAATCGACAGTGCCACAGCTTAGGATGACAAAAATCCTTTCACACAGATTCACAGGGAGAGGTATTGTGTTGTTTTATACATGGATCTAGCTATAAAAAAATAAAGCAGGCTATCTCCTAAAAATGCAAATCCCACCTTATAAACCCTGAATACAGCTTCTCCAGATAGGTACTCGAAAAACTCCTGAAAACAAAACAAAAACTAAGTAGTACTCCTCAAACTTCCCAAAACACTAAAGGCTCCAATTTCTGCTTATTTTTGCTCAATGTCTTGTTAATCCAACTCAGGCTGGAACAACTAAACCTGATACTTAGCTTCCCAAGGAAAAAAAAAAAGAAAGACATTCTCCACTACAGCATGAATCTCCCCCCTCACGAATTCTTGTTGCCAGGTTTTGACAGATAGGTTTTTTGTGTTATAGATCAGATAAGAAAAGCAAATAACATTGAAATACCTGTAATCTAGCAAAACAGTTTTGCTACTTGCATGTTTATGTTGGTTCATTACAGTGCAACGATCAGCAGTTTTGTATCTCCAAACTATCTCCTTCTCTATGGAAATTTTACTAAAAAAAGTCCTTTTGAGACCATTATGAAAGCCTGATGTGCCCCTAAAGTCACAGTGCTATGCCAAAAGCATTTGTGCAGGTACAAAACCTGCCAGGGATCTCTGCAGAACACCACTTTCCAATCAAGACATTCAAATATGCCCCTGCTCCAGGCAGCCAAGGCTATTAGAGGATATGTAGCACAAAGCCAGTTGCCTTACCTCCTTTACTGCAGCTGCTTCATTTACAAATCCTTAACATCTTTAAGTGAAGGAGAAAACATGCATCTCTGCGGCAAAACCAGAGGAATTCATCTTAGAAGGCTGCAGATCTATTACAATATTTAAATAATGCTATGATTGTCTTTCTATGACACTATTATTAGGTTAATATTATGATTTCACTTTGTCAGTTCAACAAAATTACATATTGATGTCTTGTTTTTCCACAGCAGCTTACCCTGCTGTGTTTATTTTGCTTGGCAACTGGATTTCGACTTTTAAATAAGTGTGCAAGTTGGAAAGAATGAATTCCATTAAGTAATCTTTTATAAATAAACAAAAGGGATCACAAAAAGTATTCTTCTGATGTCTTGAGATTTTCTGAAGTTGCAGTAAGCTCTTTAAAAGGCAGAGAGAAAATATTATCTCAGTGAAACCTGATGCTAAAAATGGAAAGAGAGAGTAATGTAAAATTTAAATCTCTTCCTTCAATGCATTGGGACAAGATGAATACTTATTTTTCTAGTCCAGACATCAGGTAGTCACAACAGAATTACAATTTACTGCACCAAATTTATGTGTAAAACAGAAAAGTGAGGCGCTCCTATTTTCCAGTGCAAAGATATGTGCTTCCTAAAATGGATACCTTGCATAGCACCTGTGTTCTCCCTGTGGTATAATTGTGTTTATACAGCCGATAACCATCAACTAATAGGTTTAGTATTCTTTCTAGTTTGCTTCTAGAAATATTATTTAAGACTCTGCTAGGAAAAAAAAAACCCAAACATCTTTAGATAATGTAATTTTGTCATAAAGAGTAAATTTCTTAATCCTTTGCATTGTGAGCAAGTGATTTTTAATTTATAGCTTTTTAACAGTTATGTTTATAACTGTCAATTAAAGATAAGAATAATCATAAATCAGATCAAGTGTTTTTCCTCTAAAATTTCATTTCCTTTGTAGGACCAGAACCTATAATTTGCATTTCCACTGAGGATGTAACTTGCATCATGAGCAGTCTTATGGATAATGTAAGTCTTGTTTGCTCTATAGGGTAAGAAAACAAGTATATGACACATCAGATTTTAATTTTTTAGAATGAAAAATGCTATTTGCATATCCTTTTACAAGACCATCTCAGAAACACCAGCTCCTGATTCCAAAACAAAGGACACCACACTTTACAAGGGCTGTAGCTTAATACTTAACACAAAGTAGCAATAAATCTTTTTAGTTCTATTAAAATACCTCTGCACTCAATTCCTCACTGTATTAAAATCACTTTAGAAGGCAGTTGTTTAGCTTCTCATTCTGTCTCCTGATCATATTTCTTCCTCTTTTCAAGAAAATGACAAGTAGCATTAAAATACTGCTGTATGGGGAGGTTATAGAACATACCACAGATGTTACTGAGTAAAGAATGCAAAAGAGCGCTGGGGGGAACAAACGCATGCTGAGCAGACTCATAACTCAACTCTACTTGACTCTTACTTTTACTTGGAAAAAAATTATCATGGTTCTATTCTTTTAATTGACTTTTTTTTTTTTTTTTTATATCCAGCTAATTTTTTCCCCTGTTCTTTGTGGTTTGTTGCTTGATAGCCTGTATCTGCCAGGGTAACAGCAGCAAGAAGCACATACTGAGCTCTCCTACCTATCTGCTACCAGCAAGACTAATTCTCTAGCACTGGTCCATTCAGAAATCCAAAACTTGGAAGCTGCAAGCTGAATACACAGTCAGGCATAATTTAGTAAGCATTTTCTCTATAAAATTACTATGGAAATAATGTTTATTAAAATGCATTTTAAAGTTCTTCATGACATTGAGAGAGACTTAAGACACAAAGATTCAGTCGTGATGATTTACAATGACTAATTTTTCTATTTTACTATACTCAGCAAGAGGAATAAGGGTTGTGTTGCACACAGCACTTCATTCAGCACAGGGAGAAAGCCCTCCAGAACAGTGATGGTTTGGCTGTGCCTGGCAGCAGCTCAGTCAGCTGGGCAAAACCCCACCACCACCACTATGGAAGCAGTCTCTTTTCCAAGATAATTAGAACTCACAGAAACCACCAAACATTAATGAGGAAACAAATGCACACAAGAGAAAAGAATTCAGACATATTGAGGCCAAATCTGCCCAGAGCACCAACAAATGCTGTGAGCACATACCAAAGAAAGACAATCTGTGGCATCTGAAAGACAAATAATCACTCTGAGGTGTTCAACTTGTTGGCAGCTAAAAAGTCTGTTAAACCCCAGAAATATGCAAGGTGTAAAGGGCTTCAGCTTTGTCAGAGCTGATTTTCCACATGGAAGCTGTCTGGGTTACAAAAACACACTCAGCTGACAGTACAGTTCAAGTGTCAATTAAGATAAGACATCAAACAATTTACTAGTAATCAAGAAGCTACTCAGACATGACAAATAGATTTGCTACTAAAATTTGGTCATGGTCTTAAAAGATCTCTTACAATTGTCAGAGTGGAAGAAAACAAAGACCAAAAGTTATGAATATAGGAAAATGAGGATTCAAAAAAAATAGAGCTGAAATAAGAAATATAGCGAGGTTGATTGCTGCATAACCCTAATATTACAAAAGACATGAACTGGATCTGGACTTGAAACAACATTCAGAGTTAAGAAGAACGCCTTGCCTCAGTAGCTAGAATTTTCTCAAACACCTTTTTCAGAATTTTCCTATACTTACAAACCCTGTTACTTGCTACATACCTGCTAGTTATCAGTTTGTGATTCATACTAAAATGTCAAGATTTCTCATTGAGATACTGTAAAATTTCTAATAAAGTCTTAACTTGTCTATGTATTTATATGTAAAATGTAATTAGGAGAAGACTGAATTTCTGAGGATATTTTCTGTTAAATTTCCTTTCTCCACTATATCAAGCCCTATTACTTCAAGGCAGGCACATCTGTTAATTTAACTAACACTCAATATCCATATGCTTAAATGAACGCTTTTATTTGAAGTGGGCTTGTCTCAGCTGAAAGCAGGTTCTTGGTAAGCATGGCTTATTTTTGCATCCCTCACAAATGGGGCTCTGGTTGCAGAGATATCCTTGTCTGGAGAGGCTCTGGCTCACTGGAAATGTCACTGCAGACAGGTAGAGGCCTCAGGCAGAGATCAAGGTCCTGTTATCTTCAGCATTTCGTAATCCTACACTAAGAGATCACCACTCTTACAAAAAAGATATCTTCAGGAATGAAAGGGCACAACAGATGGATGAAATGAGGGAAGAGCTGATGGAGAAGAAAGGGCAGTCAAACCAGCAGCAAAATAATTTCCTGCTTAGATTGAAGCCATGTGCAAAATTCCAGTTGACAAGTGTTTTGGATACTTTGACTTATCAGATATATTTAGTTACTCAGTCAATATGACCATTCCCTTTTCCTCCTAATTGTTTTGGGGAGAAGGAAGGATGTGGTATTGTACTCCTTCCCCAATTATTTTGATATATTTTTCCCCCGCATTCTATTTCTAGAGGTATTAAGACCCAATAAAACATCAGCAATCCCTCCTACACGGACTCACTTCTCCAGGTACTTCTCTTTGTTCCTTAGAATACTAAATGCACCTTTCTAGAGATATGTTTTTATGGTATTTCTATTGCTTCCTCATCCCTTCCTTGGCAGCTGAATCAGCAAACTGACCCAAGTCAATGCATACTGTGGGAAAGCTGCTGACAGTGCAAGAGGGGTGGGAGAGCCTTTGATGAAAGTGTGACTGCCCCTCTTCAGCGGGACAGCATCAGCTGAGATCCCCTTCAGCCAGCCATTAAAGTATACCCTGCTCCATTCTCATTCTTGGTCCTTAATACTGTGATTTCCAAACCAGTCCCTGCCCAATGCCCTTGTGGTGAGGGTCTTTTAATCCCCTCTCATTCCTCACAGTCATGGGTTTCATTTGGTTCTGTTTTGCCCAAGCACCCTACATGTTGTCCTTTAGTTCTTGCAGTTCTCTTGCCTCTCAAGCCACAGGACAAACAGGGCAGGAAGCAAAGAGTCATTAATGAGCGTGTAATGAGAGACAGGGAGACAATTTGTCAAATATTTGACAATAGACAGACTTGCAATACTGAGAAGGAGCCAGAGAAAGAAAGGTGATCAGAAACTGTGAGCACTGGCAGCACAACAAGCTCAGAAAGAAGTTGTAGCAGCAGAACAGACAACAGGTAAAATCAAGAACAACTCTGCAGGTGTTGGGGGCCAACAGGAGGATGTTTAAGAAACAGAGATGTGAGACAGTATGGACATGAAGGAGTGCACAGGTCTTAGAAATGCTGTGCAGGAGAGCACAGGTGGGACAAGGACACATGGGGGCACAAAAACAACACAAAAGAGACAGAGCAAAGGGTTATTGTTATCCAGAGTATGGGACAGATGGAGGGAAGCTACATGGAAGAGGGAGAGGAAAAGCCAGTGTGGTTGAATTGACAGTAACATAGTGATTGATCTTGTCCTTCATCTAACAAGTATCTGGGACAGCCTGAGTTCTGAACTGTGTTAGCCAAGAGAAAAATCTCTCTCCTCCTGTTTCAATCCTTCCTGAATGTCTTCAGTAAGCAGAACAGCCTCTCCTCTGCTCAGGATAACAGACATGAATTCATTAGGTAAAATTCACACCACATCATCCTGCTTCCTGGCTGCACAATCCTCTTCATCCTGATTAAAGTGCAGCCTTGCTGCAGGAATACACCAGCCACCAAACCTATTTTTGTCTCAGTCAAGCACCGCTCCAAGTGTCATTACCACATGGGGTTACCATTTCCTATCCCACGAGTTTCCGGAACAGCATTTTTCAGGTCAAAATATTGCTTCACTAAAATCAAATAACTTCCTTCAGAATGCAAATCTTTATACTTGTTACATGATAGAAGACATTCAAAATTAAAAGCCAGCTTATTACCTTACAGAATAAAAACTCTGTTTCAAGAAGGTAAAGGAAAAACACTTAGTATAATAGGATTTTTAAGAAAAAATAGAAAAATCAGGCACTCCCCTCCCCTTACTTCTACTCTTTCTTCCATCAAGTTCCCTCATAGCAAAATTTCTTCTTGGCCCTGACCCTTCCCCTCCAACACCTTCTACAGGCTTGTTACTACTTTGGAAACTATTACACTAAAATAAACTTCAGATCTTTTGCCTTATTTGCAGTTATAAGTGGTCTGGTTTTGCTAACACAGTACTTGTTTATGGGCATTAAAAACACTCACGTTCATTCCAAGTTTTTTTAGTAATGACCAAGTATTTAGAATAATTACCTCTGAATCCTGTCCCCCTCCTGTGAAAATGGAATTATTTCTGATCAGCAAAAATGTGTCAGTCTCCAATTAAAATATCAGAGTCTACCTCTCAGCCTTCAAGGGAGCAGAGCTGCTGATAATTTCTGCTAACAAAGCACAGTGAGCTCAGAAAGTGGGACTTTACCAACTTATTTTGTCCAAGTGTTTACACGTGGTAGAAGAACATTTAATTCTGCAAAGCTGAACCAGGAAAGGTAGCAGACCTCACACTTTATCACCAGAGAATTAATCATGGTTCTAATTAGTCATCATGATTTATGGTTTTCTCTTTTATGATAAAAACAGTCAAGCAGTATGTTAATTGTGGTAGATTCTCCACTCCCTCCAGTTATTAAATTAGGATACAGTTTTGTTCAAGCTAGAATTACCTGTTGAAGGCATTATATGTTCTTAATCATTTTTCTGGAGCTGCTCTTTGCTACCAGGTCTTGTCACCATTACTTGTATCAAAAGACAATAGCTTCTATTTTCCACTAGCTGACAAAACATGCCAAGTTTATCTCTGTATTCCAACTGGAAACTAAGCTTTACAGCTAGCACAAATTGAGACAGTCTACACTGTAATCCTGCACCTGATGGTGACTCTGAAGATGTTTTTTGTCAGTTTAGTAAGCCAAAATTTATGGCACATTTGACAGCTTCAGTAAAAACACTATTCTAGGATGTTGCATATAGTGTTAGCTATATGTCGTCAGTAAGATTAATGCCATAGCAACAAAATTTACAGTCATCATAAATAGGAACTGAAGTGACCATGTCTACTACTGTTCAAAATTAGCAGAGAAAGTCTTCAAAAAAAGGAAGTAAGAAACCATAAACTGACAAACACCAATCGGCAGAAATTCAAATGTACACCACTTTAGTAAAGAAAAACTCATTTTTTATTGAGGTCTGTGCATTGCCATTACTAATAATTAATGGTAAAAATTATGGGATCAGAGATGGGTCTTCTGATGTGAGAGAAGAGGGAGGGAACTGACTCATCCAGTGAGAACACCCAGAGTCTGTTACTGGCCCCAGTGCAAGATTTTAGTTAGCATTGAAACGCATTACATTTAGCCCCATATCTCACCTAGAGTATCCATAGCACAAATCAGTCACCTCATCACAGCAATTATTTTAAAAAAAGAGTCTGAGTATGAACTAATTGTTTAGTTTGTGCATTCATATCCCTAAAGCAATATAGTTCTAAACCTTATTTAAATGGCCAAAACCATAAGAAACAGGATTATGACATACAGACATATTTTAGACTAGAAATAAATTTTGTACAGATCAAAGGGTGATCTATTGATGTACAGATTAAAGGATGGAGTCTGCCACTATGGAATAAAACTGTTTGAGCATTTAATATCTTTTATCTGCCTGACCATCCAAAATGTAAAATTTTGTTGCCCTTACTGCTTGCTGTCTGTTGAGCCCTATTATTTTTCCTTCTGGAGTTTGTGCCCAAACAGCTTGGCTGATTAAACAGTGAGGAGTAATGAAGAAGAGACAAGATATTTCTCCTCTTTTCTCGACACCTGAAAACTGCAGAAACAGAAAAAGAGGGGCAGGGAAAAACATTAGTCAAGCAAAAAAACCAAACCAAACCAACAAACAAACAAAAAAACCAAACAAACAAAAAAAAAAAGCCTACAAGAAATAATGAGTGAGGCAAGATGTCAGAACAGTTTGGCAAAGAAACAGCTCTGTAGAGGATAACAGGCACTATGGGGAAATACAGATGTGTTGGCAAAGGGCCCAGGAAAAAGGGCCCAGGTAGGTACTGGTAGCAGGAGGGACAGGTGCAAGTAATTGAAGATGATACAGTGGCAGAAGCAGAATCCTACTGAAGGCTGCACTGCTACACAACTATAAACTAAACCAGGAGTAATGAGAGGGTGAGGCTCCTTTCTCATGAAGCCAAAAGCACATTTCATCTTTCTTCAGTACCCTATTCTCATGGAGTTACTGCATTAGCTCAAACTGCACAGGTCTGCATTGCAAACCTTGGTGCTGACTGCTTCCTAGAACGGATTCCTTCACATGTAAGATTTCTTAAAAGTTGCCAACTTCAAAAGCTCTACCCAAGAGCATACAAGTCTAGCACATTTTTCAAGAGTCATCAGTCGGCTAATACAGAGTAATAGCAGGATAATACTGCTTGGAAAATTGTTACCATCTTCTCAATGCCACAATTGCCTCTGCTTGCCCGGCACCACAGGCAGAGGCAGGCTATAGCTCCAAAGCTGGGCTGGTGCACACGCCTGAGCTGCTGTCAGCACCAAACTGACAGCACTGCCTCTGCAACAAGGTTTGTTTGGTGCCAGTTTGTTATCCAGGCCCTGCATTAACCCACCGCAAACACATCCCTGAGCACTGAACCACCTCCAACTTCCTCTGACAATCCTTTAGTCTTTAACAGACCTTCATGTTTCCTCTGCATCAACTACACCTACAGACACCAAATTATCAATACCTACAGAGTGATTTGCAGAAGTGACAAGTACCCATGCACTCACCTTATGATTTTAAAAAGTTTCCTAACATATCAAGTACTCCAAAAACAAAATTCACTGAGTTCTCAATGTCAGACAAGTTTATAGTATTAACCTTGCATCTCACAGCCTCATGTCTAAAATGTATCTACAGCTAATGACAGACATTTTTCTCTCTCATACACACAGTCTCTCATAATAGATCCAATTTAAGGATGAGTTCATTAATACTTGTCACAATACCGCAATTGATGACATGCCATACACAAGTCTGGGCATACATTAACATGCCTGGGGTTTTTTATGGCAGGGCTAGAATAGCAAGTACTTAATAATACATGTAACCACACACTGAAAGATGGAGAAAAAATACCTTCCACAGAAAGTGTTGAATAAGACAGAAATAAGAAGATGAAAAGAAAGAATTAGAAAATGCAAAGAAAGCAATGATCATGCCATATACTAACATACCAAGTTTGGGTTTCATAACTCTGTTGAACTCTGAAATTTCTTAAGTTGTGTGCATTTCACATTGTAGTCTTAATAGCATTTCAAGAAGAGGAATATTAGCTTGCTATTAAGATGGTATGTACCATATAATAGTCTGTAAGACTACTACATAGCACATCTACTATTTAGAAAATTGAAAATATTATAGCTTCAATGTTACCTTGTGTTTTACCTAAGTACTGGGAAATACTTTTGGTGAGAAGTGGCATCACTTCAATATTTTTCATGACAACCATTCAACCAGATGTATTGTTTTCCCATTATTAATACATACCGATAAATTTTGTGATGGAGGGAGAAAAATCTGTTTTAAGAGCACTGAGAGCAATGAAATTACAACACAAGAACAAAGCTATAATGATAATGTACAGATTTGAAGGTATTTAGTGAAGTATTATTAAATAATGTCAGTTAAACTAAAATCTTGGGCCAAACTATAATTTGAAGCCTACCCTCAATATTCTTCTTAACATTAGCTCCTTCAAAATATTTAAGTACTAGATACTACTGTCCAGAGACTTATCCTGCCAGAAGAGAGGAAGCAATGAATACTCACACCATAACAAGTTCATAAAATGTCTCTTTACTGACAGAAAACCTATTTCCAGTATCCCACAAATAACTCAAGTTATGAAATCATTTATTATTTCAGCTGCAAGCAGGAAGCATACTAAGATGCATTTATAATAGAATGGGAAGAGGCATGCAGTGAGTAATATTTCAGTGCAATTAAATATAATTTCAATAATAAATTATGTACCATTGTAAACCCAGTGCTTTATACAAATATCACTGATGACAGTATGTTAGAGTGCATTTGTGTTTTATTTATATTGCAGCAAGGAATATATAATGGTTCTAGGATGTTTTCTCTGTTGAAGTCAAGGGTAAAATCAAGCAATCTGTGTGAAGTGCGCTTCTGTTTTACTTATTAAACTCAGGTTCTGCTATTTTTGGTTTGCAAGACTCTGTTTGAGAGTATGTGTTACTCTCTTTTAAACTGTAATATTTTAGCCCAGATGGGTTTGAGTACACACATAGCAAAGTTTATTAAAGGATTTGCTGCAATCACCTCTAATTTTTATAAATGTATGAATAGCAGGCTTAACTACTCAAAAAACTCCAAAAAGAGTTTTCGAGAAATCAATGAAGATATTACATCAGTGTCTGGTGGCAGGGGAGCAGGTGCCATCAAAGACAGATACTGTTTCCATCTCTTCAAACACTTCAGCCCTGGAGAAGAGCTTGAGTGAAGACATCCAGCAGAGGTGAGTTGGAGGAGGCTCACATTAGAGGTGGAAGGTACTCTGGCAGAGAAGAGGCAGCCTGTCAGGCTCCTAAACCTACAAACTCTTACTCCACAGAGCAGCTCTGTGAACCATGAGGAAGCACTGGAAGAAGTTTGGACACTGTTGCTCAGCTTAGGCAGTGCTCTTGTAAATTGGGTCATACAGATTTCGAAGCAGATACTATTTTTGTCAATGAGTTACTGACTAAAGATTTAAAACACTAAATTAAATTACCTGACATGAGAGACAGCTCTTGGGAAATCCAGTACTGCTGATAGCACTTAGACTCACATCTGCAAGAGTTTGTAATAGTTTGAGTTTTGAAAGGGAACCTTTGAGAGTTGACTAAATGCTAAGGAAAATGGATTGACTAAAAAGTTGATAGAGCAAAGCAGCATTAAATTATTCAACAGCTACATCCTACATACTTCCACAGTGCAGTATAATCCTGATTTAGCTGTGTTCCCACGAGTTGCCTCTGAATATATTCTGAAGTTTATAAATATGCTATGAAATACGATATTTTCAAGAAGTTAAGAATTAGAAGTCGGCAGCAGTTGTGTGTCCTGGGTCAACAGACTCTAGAGATCAAACATCCCGGTCTAGACTCTTACTCCCTCAGCCCTCCTGGTTCAGTGTTAGTTGGATAAAAGCCTACAAATTCAGTCTTTTTATTTTCTAATTAGCCATTCACATTATGTTTTACTGTAGGAAAATCTAGGTGTATTTAGGGTCTTAGACTTCATAGCCTGAAAGTTTCTTCCCCATTATAAGCTCCAGATAAAAAGAGCATTTGAGGCTACAGGTGCAGACATAGCTTTAATCAAGGTTTATTTAATGCCAAAAGCAGTGAAATAACTCATCCATCAGCAGAGCTAAGAGGTGTGGGCAAGAACATATGCTCCATCATCTCGAATAGATGATCAACTCGCCTTTTCATTTCCCACCACGCGACCAGCAGTCGTGTTTTCTCAGGCAGAGCGTGGCTGAAAGCTCTCAAGGAAGCAATTTTATCCACTCTTCCTTGAAAGGGCCAGTGCCTTAAAGGCATAATTAAGTCCTAAATACATAATAGTTAGTGACATTTAGCAAAGCATGTCATCTCTGGCAAACTGCCACCATAGAAGAAACAGCAAACAAATCTATTTGCATTGTTTTCAGTTGGTTTGTAATTTTTTTTTGTAAATGCATTGTCAGTAAGTGCAGGAGAAAGTATTAGATAAAATAAGCTGGTTAACAGACTGAACTAATTATATTGATGCAGTGAAAAGAACTAATACATTTTGTAGGAGGCACTATTTGGTGACAAAAATAATCTCTTTAAAGCCACACAAAATGCTTTATTTCTGCTACCAAGAGTTGTATAGCTTGCATTGCTCGCAATTTTAGAGCTTGACAAATAAAATGATCATTAGAAATTCATAGCACCACCAATGTCCTGCTCAGTATTGGATTAAACAGACCTTCCCTCAGCCTTGTCCAGCCTTGCACACACCTCCCTCTCCACATTTGCTCTAAAGAATCCATGTTTTACTTAAAACATCAGCAGAAGTGTATTAACTGGGCAGGAATGGCCAAATAACCCATTAACACCTCAGTCTCCAGATTCTGCAGTCTCCTTGCTCCCAATGTTACATCACAGCAATTGACAGGAATACTTGGTCAATCTCCCACAGAAAAAAATGGAAAAAAATTAACCTCAGAAAAGAGAATAATAAAAGCAGGAGGTATCAGAACTTTTTCATTTAAATGTCTCAAACTCACAGCCAGTAAAGAGAGCATGGAAACTGTCAAAAAGACATCATATTAAACCAGCGAATTCTGTTCAGATGCTCCCCATTAGAGATGACATGAATAATCAGGTTTCTTCCCCAGTCATCCTTCCCCCAGTCTCAATTTTCAAATTATATCTAACAGACAACAAAATCATTTTCAGCTAAACCCCCCAGGTCATACCTAACCCACTAAGTCAGTCCTCCTATACCCAAGCACCTTCCTGGTGGAGAGAAATTATTTATGTATCCTGTTAAAGCAGGTAAGTCCCAGCAACTATTTGCAGAATAGTTGCCTTTGCAGAATCACTGCCTGAGCCTCAGTTGTGCCCTCTCCTTGAATTGCTGGAGAACACAACTTCCAGTAAAGATCTGGATTGGCAGTGGATACCCTGCAGCATGGAGCTGTACTGCTGTCTGCCAGCTTCACTAAGGCAACAGCAACCTTCAGTAAAGGTGGCAAGCAACATCAAAATTGACAACATGAGATTCAGATCTCCTCCATTAATGGAAGAGTATTCTGCATTTAGTAAGGAGAAGATCTTATTGCTAAGTGTTCCAGTAAGTTAGCCTTTCAAATAATATACTTTGAGAGGATAGAAAAACAGTATTTCATGTCAATGACAGCAAGATCCAGCCTTATTGTACAAGATACCCTCTGCAATACCAAGTTTATCTAAACTGAGTTTATATGCATGTAAACTTGTTCTTAATATGCCCAAGGACATTCACCATCAAGCCATATCAAACCTCTGCCAGAAACTGCTCACCACATCATAGAAGATAAGGACAATCTCTTAGCTCCAGAGGCCAGGTAAGAGAAGCCAACCATATGAACAGTTAAAGTTTGCAACTATATTTGTTGTGCAATTAGATTTTGCTCATTCTTTGCCTTTTTAAATTGCTCATTCTTTTCCTTTTTGTTTAAATCAACAAAAAGTTAAAAATTGCACAAAAAGTTTCATCCACAAGAATCATCAACTCTTTAGCTAGCTTTAAGGTCTGATTTTAACTTTTATTTATTAAAAAAAAAAGGCAGCAGTAACTGTTAAATTCTAAGTTAAATTCAGTTCAACTACCCTGTTTCCTACAGAATCTTTGTGGGATACTGAGGGACATTTCCAAGGCTTGCTAGCCTGTGTGTTGCTAACATGACAAGCTCACATTTCAGTGTAGTATTAATGCACCTGTGAACAACATGAAGCATGGAAATCATTATTTCATTACTTGAGTGCCATTCACATCTTGAGCATCTGGAAGTGCCTGAAAAACCTCAAGGGCTGTGGACCATAAGACACAGAAAAAAGCATGACTTACAAGCAGAGCAAAATGCTATTTAAAAATGCCAGCTTAGCAAATGACATCTTAATACTATTTAACAGCTTTTTACAACTACTAACTATATATCCTCAAAGCAAGTGTTCTTTTAGATTAGAATGAAACTACAGCACAAATATGAAGAGTAAAGATTCACTGAGAATATGGTTTGTCACTTGTGCAAAATGAGCAGTGTTTTCTGTTTCCCAAAGTGACAGTGCTTTGGATACAACAGGCTACTGGGATTTCAAGTTATAAAGTCACAGGAAAATAGCTTTGTGCCTAAGATAGATATCTAATTTCTCACATTAAATACCAACAAAAAGTAGCAAATGCTATTTTAAAATAAAGCACTTGCATAAGGCATATAAATGAATGGAAAACAGATGCTCGAAGATGTTTTAAGCAGCAGTCTTGACCCTTATTTTAAAATACATTGGATAAAAGTATGCATCTTTTTGCAATTTCAGTGATCCGGCATCTAACCTGTTCCAGGTTTGAGGTGCAAAGCTCCTGCTGGGTGGCCTTGCAGCCTGCTCACCAACACAGCATGTGAACAGAAGAGATCTGTCCCCTTCTGGCAAAGATCAAAGAAACCTCCAAATTTCTTTTACAATATTTATAATTTTTCTTCTGTGTTTAGCAATCTCAAGTCACCAGAAATGCTGTTTTAGGACACACAGAAGAGACACATGAGCCTTGATTCTCTGGGCTCCAGCTGCAAGACAAGCAGAAATGGAATCCTAGTCCACTCCATCCAACAGTGACAGGTCTTTTCTAAACCTTCAATGCTGCAGGTAGTGCTCCAAGGTAGTGCAAGAAGGCTCCTGACTGTCAAAAGCTACTAGAAAGGGAAGGAAAAGCTCAAAAAGAAGAGCTAGGAAAAACTTGGTTATGAACAACATTCCTCCTTCAGCCACAGAGCCAAAGTCCAGGGGTAACTCCAGCAGTGCTCCTCCACGCCCCTGCTGCTGGCAGCAGAGCACTGCCCTGCTCACCCCAAGCAGCTGTCACCACGCATGCCACAAGACAGTGTGGCAGCACAGGGAGGGTTTCTTGTGACAAAAGCAGCTCCCATACCCATCTCAGAAAGTGGTACAGAGACAATTAAGTTTATGACTGACTCCCTGAATGGGCTCCACAAAAGTTGGTGCTTGGCCAAACAAGCCTCTGGATCTCAGAGCCAGCTCTCCCATTTGGTTTTCCCTGTGGCTGTGAGGGAGAGAGACCAGGCACAGCTCAAAACAGACCCAACCAGATAACAATAATTCATCATCAGCTGCTTATACATTTACTTCCAAGTTTTGCAGTGAAGGGTTGGGGTAATTTGCTCTCCCTTTCTCCCTCTGTCTTTCGAGATTCTGGAGCCACACATCTCCTCACTACAGAGATATCACTTAAATGAAATCAGTGTTTGGATACCAATTTCTCTGAGGACAGCACCTGTCTCTTAGTCCATATTTCTGTATTGGCAGCACAACAGGCCTCACACTTACTGGACCATGAGTCATTATTTCAACAGAGTATTGAAAATATTATCAGCAAGAATTACACCACGGACAACAGTTAAAAAGCTGGGATTTTATTCTCACTGTTTAAAAAACCAAAACAACCAAACAGAAAAAAATCCATCAAAAACAAGGCAGGAATTCCTGCTTTTCACATACAACTTCCAAACCCAGGGGCAATTATTGCAATTATTTCATGCATTACCCTTTGTGCTATCCAGGATAGAGGAAATGCAGCTAAATTCCTTTTCAGAACTAGTGCATACAAGTGAATTAGACACAGTGAATGCTGTAGCTGTGTCTGATTCTTGTTTAATAGCTTTGGATGATACCATTTGGCATTAATTTCTCTCTCTCATTTTATTTTGTCACACTTGGCATTTACTTCTGTGGTATTCAACTTCACAGTTCAATACAGTTCAATACAATTGAAGTTACAGTGATGCTGAAAACATTGCTTTAACATCTTAATGGCTCAGGATACATTTGCATTTTTTCTTCCATCTTTGATCACAGCACTGCACAATTATCTCTGCAGCATTTGTTGTTTCCAGTGATGCAAAGTGCTGGAATTATTAAACCTTGTTTTAACCTTATGCCTTTGTACCTCAAAGTACTTTCCTCTCCTTCCTGATGCAATCCAGAACCCAAAAGGTCAGCTCTGCACGTTACATTGCAAGGCTTCTGGTATTTCCTACCTTTGAAGGTATAGGTTAAAATAAAAACCTAAGGCACAATGACAGTTCAAATACAGAACTTTTCATTTCTTTTCCCTAAGCTCACATAGCTTGCAAGACTGAAAGAAGCAGAGTCAACATCATTAAAATAAACAGTTCAAAATCTTTAAAAGCAAGATACAGGCAGGGCAGTTTGCAGGTGCCACAAACAAACTAAAGCCTTCCATGGTATTTTGCTAACAGGATTCTTCCTTTGCTCTTAGACTCTAATCTTCAACTGACATCCAGCCACAGTGGGCATGTAGAAGCAATAATGGAATTTGTCTGCCATACATTTGGCTCAGAACAGCATTATCTACTTGCATTACAATATAACAGTATTTGTATTTTAGTCACAAAAGAACAACAAAGCAGGGAATTGAATCTTCAGATTAGTGAGCATGTAACAAGCACTAAGACAATGGTATTTAAACAATTTCCAACATCTTCTCCCTCCCTACCCAAATCAATAATGCAATTATAGAATCACCTCCACTTTTTCAGGACTCACACTCCACTTTTACTCAGAACACTAATAAAAGTCTTCAGGGAAAACCAAAATTCCAGTATAAATTATGCTCAGAGTTTAGTGACTGTTTAGCAGAAACTGTCCTGTAAAAACACAATCTGTAACTTGTCATATTCATAACTATTTTCTCTCCTCCTCACACCTGAGTAGCCACCCATGCCCAGGCAGCTCCAGCACCATACAAAACTGCAAACGCCCCCCTGTGCTGCCCTACACCTTTCACAGTGTTCCTGCACGTGGTGGAACAACCAGAGAGTCAAGTCAGTTGAGAGATACACAAAAGAAGAACGTTTATGACTCATTCCTTTAATAAAGGCTTTGCCAGCTCGCCTAAACATCCTGCCTCATTCCACAGGATAAAAGTGTGCTATCTACCTATGGCTACTTTGAAGCCAGGACACTTGAGTCAAAAATACACCCAGAAGGACACAGTGTTGCTGGATCAATGGATCATCAGCAAAAGAAGCTTCTAAGAGGGAAAGTCAGCCCTGTCTTCTGCACACAGAGCAAAGGCATTTTAGTGAAGAAGGCATTTGGGCCCAGCACTAACTAACAGAAAAGCAATCCTCTGGGTGCCAGTAGATTCACCCTATTGGTTTTTAAATCCCATTGCTCATAGCCAACCTAAAAAAAACCTGGCTCATTTAAAAATTTTAGTGCACATCTTCCTAATTTTCAGTATATCCTAAACACATATTTATATCAAATCTACATTTTTGGGGTTAGCCCAAATTCAACACCAAAACTGATTAATGTTCTCTGTTGCCTAATTTCTTGTATTTGTTTCTACATATTGTATACATAAATCAGAATCTGTCAGCTTACATAGCTCCCTTTTCCATTTTTCTCTATTCCACTGCACCTGCTGCTTCTCAAGAGTGATCATTTAATTGTGAAGTAAAAGATCATAATTTTTTAGCTAGGAGGAACAGAGTTACTTGGTCATAGAAAATAAGGACGTAGTTTTACAGTTTGCAGTTGAATTCATGCTAAACATGTTTTGTCATCTTCTGTAATAAGGTCCTGAACCACAGAAGGAAGATAGATCACTCTGAGAATTTGCTAATGCCACTGGCATATTTTGATTCTTCCCTTACCCTCCTCTTCAGTAGCTGACTTAAGATTTTCAGATTTTGAACTGCAGTAGTTTCTTCTTCATTTGTAGGGGTTTTACTTTTTTCCCAAAATACATTGTAGTGTATCAGTGTTAAAATCCTCATATTTAAAAGATGGAGCCACAAATACTTAGGGAAATTGGAAACATCTCCAGCATAATCCTGTCATAATGAGTAATTTTCTGGTTTCTTCTGTGTCCCTTTGAATTACCACAATAAGAACACTGGAGTTTTTTTGCTAGAGGAGGATCTTTAAAGTAAACAAGTCTGTTTTCTCCTACTGAACCAAGAAGAAAGCAGAAGCATCTGGTAAGTTAATAGTTTCAAAAGTAAGACAATCTCTAGAAGCACCTATTGCCATCCTACTTACAAACCCATACTCCCTAAATATTATCTGAAGCCCTTCACTGAGATTTAAACACAGCTGGAAGGAAACCAGAATTTTTCCACATATTTCCTCCTTTTTCCTTGCTTAAATATAGTGATAGCAAATTCAGCTCTGAACTCAGTTGTCCAGTGGCTAGTTTTTCATCATATGCCTTTGCAAGCTGCAAAGGTGTGGTTGTCAGTCCACACCTCCAGTGTGCTCAGCTGTCCCTGAGGCCTTTTTGTTTGGTGAAGAATTTCAATGCTGCTGTTAAATAATAGATTTTTCCTTAAAGCAAGCTGAAGTTTTTGTACATAGGGTGACATTTCTAATGCTTCTCTAAGTAAATGAGCTATTACCTTTTGTAAAACAAAACTACAAGACTGACCAGGAATGAAATTTGTGCTTTGACTTACATTCCTGCATCCTTCACTGGCTCATGTAAATATCTACCTGGGGAATTGGTAAACTATTAAATAACACCTCAGTTGACACTGTCAGTTTTCAGAAGTAGACTCCCAATTTGACTTTTTCTGCGCTAACAGGTCATAGGCTGCTGATTTAAAGCCTTACTGTTAGGAGTTAGAAAGGAAATTTCTTCATGATAAACTAGTTTTGAGTGTAAAATTTGCTCTCCCAAGTGTCTTTGCAAGCTACCCAGTTGTCTGTGCTAATGCAGAACCTGTTCTTTTTATCACTGGATATTTAGTTACACCAACATGGGCACTCTAGCACAGGTGAGCAAGCATGCCTAGGGGATATCAGCACAGGCACACACACCTGGGCCACCTAACCTGCAACCAGCACTGCATTGGAGGATCATACCTTCAGTAACTAGCCTTTCATTGCAGTTGGTTTTTGTATGCATAAGCTGCTCACTGGTTTCTCATCCTCCCCTCTCTCCCTAGCAGGGTTTAAGATCCAAGCCGTAGCTCTTCAGGCCCTTACTAGATGGCATTTCATACTCTGCCATGAACAATGTCTAGAGCTTGGCCATGCCTGACATACTCATGCTCAAATCACCATTTATTTCTCTGAACAACAAAAACCACCCTGGGTGTCTTACCCTCACACCACCTTAGGATTAAAGTCAGCTATATTCCAGTACTAAGCTTTATACCCATGGAAACACATCATAGAAAAAAAACAACTCAAGCCCAAGAGTTTTAAGTCCAAAAGTCAGCTTGCAGAAGTGCTGAGAACAAACTGGAAAGAAATCATCTGGTATGTTAAGTCAAACACCCGTTACCAACCAAACAACTACTGTTTCTTGGAGAAAAAAGTTATGTTCATGATTGCCCATTCATATGTCAGGTCCTGCTTAGCTTTCAAGGTTCCATACAATTAAACTGTTTTTAAATTACAAGCCACTGATCATTACTTGATTACCCATTAGCATGTAAGTGAATTAGGAAAACAACACTCAGCATTTAATAAAACATAAAACAGATTAGCAGTTAAATCCACAATTGTTCTATTGACTTGCTTTCAACAAGCTTTCTCAAGACTGAAAAAAATAAGTATGAACACTTCTGTTTATAGTGTTCATTTCAGCTTTTAAAAACAGGATACTTCATCAGTTCATTATACAGAAAGAACCTGAAATTTATCATTAACACTACCAAAGTGACAGTCAAATGGATTGAACGCACAACTTTATATATTAGAGTGAATATATCTACCTGATATTGTTGTATAGAATTCTTTCAAATTTGAACACAAGTTCATGTAATCAGCAGTACTCTTTCAGGTTCTGAGTATTCAAACAAGCACAAGGTTCCTTAAAAATATTTTTAATCCCTGTATTATATGAGAAGATACTAAATGCCATGTAATTTTTTTTTTTTAATTTTAAAAGGAGAGGGAATCCTTGTTCCAGCAGCTGTGATTTTCTACATAATGGTTCACTTAGTTGCCTAATTTTGTCTATAAAATTGTGCTTTATATATAAGGGTATCACTTCACCACAAAAGTATGCACTGAAACCCTCTGTTTTTGCACTGAAATATGCACTGAAGTATGCACTGAAAACCTCTGTAATTCTCTGAGAATTAATTACTTTATCAAACATAATATTGGAAGGCAGTATCAATAATCATGTGAAATAAAATATACAGGGGCAGAGAAGAAAATACTCTTAAATCTTGGTCCCACTCTAAGCAGAACTTGCTGCAAAATCACTTTCTTAGCCCATTATCCTTGTTCCCACTATACAAGAGCAGATGTCAATAGCAGGTTTGGATAAGCCACAGCAGGGACAGGAGCAGAACAACATTGCAATGTCTGTCTGAAGTCAGTACAACCAAGGGAAAGCAAAAACATCTGGGGAAGAAGCATTTGTTCCACATGATCAGCAGAAAGCCTCTGCAAAGGGAGGAAAGGGGCAGCAGATGCTTTATTTTTCCAAGGGAGAAGAAATTGTAGAAAAGTAAAGTCTAGAGCAAGCTACACTGCTTAACACACCAGCATGGGGAATTGGGGCAGCTAATTGGCCATCCCTGAGACAAAGCTCCCTCCTTCCCCTGTGCAGTCACAGGCACACACACATTTAGCAAACCAGCCTTGCTCAGGAGCTGCCAGCACCCTTCCCATGTCCTAGGGCACTTTTGGTGGGTGCAGCTCCTCCTGCTCTGGCTTATCCTGCTGGGCAGCGGGGAGAAAGATATTGCTGGTCCTCTTCCTAGAGGTGTTTATGCCTGCTCCCAAGCCAAGTTTCTCCTTCAGGTGTGTGTCCTACAGACATCTGGGTGGAAATGACTCAGCGAGAGGGCATAATACACTATAGTTATGAGCTCTTGGCTCCATTTAGCCGCTGATGTCAAGAACACATCAAACACCAGCTCGCACATCAGCAGCACCACACGATCAGAGCACTTCTAGCCTGGTGACACAAACTGCCTTTAGCACACAACTCTGTGGTGGAAGCAAAAGCTTTTTCTACATTTTTGTTGTTTGTTGCTTAAGTAACAGACACATATGGTGTTCTTTTGTTAAGTTGCATGCTACTATACTTGAGCAGGAGTGATATTTTTCATATTTGAGTCACCAAGGGCTGAGATGATCCTTTCTTTCCACACAAACACTTCTACCTGCCAATGGCAAAGTACCACATGCCACTGAAATACCTCCACCACCTCTGGCTTTCACTCTAACATAGCCAGAGAGATTAAGTCCTTGGTTCTTGTGATCAAACTAAATTCAACCACATACACTCACTCCTTTTTCTTCTAGTAACCACATATGTGAATTTACATCTCACATCCTTCCCTCAAGATCTTTTAGCCACATGGAGTCCCCCTCAGCTTCCAGCTGATGCTGGGCAAACACGAGTGACTTCTCCAGATTCTCCAACGTGACGGGATCCTGCTTTCTGCTGCAGCAGTGACACTCAGCTAAAAAGCATTGGCTGGGGAGGGGGAAATGATGTCTGTGGCAGTGTAAGGTATTGCACTATGGTCAAGTAACTTCTCTCAGGCTACATTTAGCACAAGTGCTGCTCAATATCACTGAAGAACAAGTATCAGAGAATACTTTGTCCCTAGGCTGAGAGGATGCATAACCTTCTTTTAGTAAAGCATCTTGTAGTGCTACAACACTGACAGCTGAGCAATTCCCACTTGCAAAGAGTGAGACAAAAGAAATGATGAAAACCAAGGCAACTGGTCCAAGCACTATGCATTGAAGCTTTTTTTAAGCAATGCTTAGAAGTAATTAGATTATTTAGGAAGGAGTAAAACATTAAACCATTTAAAAATAAAATACAAAATAAAAAAAGCCAGTGTGGCTAGCCTGACAAGTACAAGTTCTGTTCAACCAACCAGTAAAAACAAGAAAATAAGTTTCAAAGAACACTGATTTGCAAAATGTCAAAGAAAAAAAGATGCTTTAGATTGTAGGAATAGCTACACAGGGATCCACACTATTACATATTGCCACTGGACCATTGCTTATACCTAATTTAGAGTCCTTCTATCCTATAGAGCTCCTAGAATTATTAGAAAAACAAATTGGAAAGCCTATCTCCATGGAACAAGATGTTCATAATATCCAACTGTTCCATAAATGGGATAATTTATTTATCATTATTTTGGTGGAATTGTGAACAAGCAGATTTAGCAACTAAGCCTTGCTGGACGAACCTAAATGCCATTTCAGCACACTGTTAATGTGTCTCACAATGCCTAACAGAAAAATTAATTTCCTTTTAATATTAAGTGATCACACTGCATTTTACAAACACTGAAAAGAGATGATTCAGTCAAGAGTAAAAAAGTAATTTTCCTTTCCTCTGTTGTACTTTTTTCTTTTCTCCCAGGGTATATAAGGGAATAAATACCCTTTAAAGAGTAGTTGTTTAAGACTGATCTTGTCTTTACCTCAGGTCACAGCACAAGAGGATACATTGCCTTTTTCTTTTAGCTGCAAAGGATTTCTTGCTAAAAGGACATGGTCACTCCTGTTCCTAAGAGAAATTATTATCAAAGAAATTACACTATAATAGAGTGTGAACATGCAGGCTGGGACTATCAACATTTGTCCTTGCTCTTAAACTTGTCTTCGTTAATAATAAATTGTCTAAATTGATTCATAATAATGACAATCTTCCCCACAGGATAAGAACCAAGATAGTTGTTTTCCTTCCTTTTATTCCGTCAGTGAAAAAGAAGCCCTCTTTCTTTCCACTGGGCTATTTGCTAATTATGAACAATTAATCATTAGTGTGAGACTTTATACTATGGGATTATAAAGTATTACAATTAAGAAAAACTGAGCATAACATTTAACTGTTTCGATGTATTTTTCTGCACTTGCCAGTGTCTTCTGTAGCAGTTTAATTTCAAATTGGATGCAATTCAAAGCGACAGGAGCAACAGCAACTAATGCCAGGCTCAGGTCATGTCCAATTTCTTTTTAAAAATGTTGGATAATCATGTTTTATTCCAAACCAAAAATATGTTTAAGCTGGAACAGAACCAGAAGGACAGTCTGGGAGAGCTGTTCCACAGTTTAAGAACCCTATTCATCAATAACTGATGAAGAAACAACTTTAATTTTTATTTTAAAAGTTATTTTAATTTTAAAAGAGGATTTTTATCACCACATGATGGAATTGGAAGCGAGCACAAAGAACATTCATTAAATAAGTTTACATTATGATGACATCAATCAACTTGATGCATTTAGTACGTCCTTAAAAATACAAGGCTCAGATTCATGACATGAAATTCAGAAGGTCTAAAAGTTGAGATCAGATAAGCATCCCAAGACAAATAATTAAGAGTAATCAGTCAGATCCAAAAAACCTGCTACAAGTCATTCAGCAAAAGGTATTTTTAGAATGCAACAGGAGCTGCAGTTTTTTTCTTCCAGTGGCTCAGCAACTTGAAACAGGCTGAGCAGGGCATCAAAATCCTACCCAGATGAGAATCCCCAGTGCTCTTCTACTGCACCCACCTAGCATCAGGGAGCAAAGCAAGCCAAGCACGCAGTATTTCAGCACTTGCACCACAATCCCGTTTTAGGAGGTTCAGCTCCCTGGTCAAAACCTTGTCAGACAAGCCCATTAAATTATATAAAAGGACCTACAAATAAGCTGTAACATGATTTCAGCTCACCAGATGGTGGTATTAAGGTATTGCAAGAGGCACTAAACAGTGTTTGAGCAATGTTTATTGTCTGCCCCAATATGTTTCTTTAATAGTGCTGGATGTATGAGGAATACAAAGTGCTCCATCTCTTGCTCACTTAGTGAAAATCATTTTCCAAAATCTGCTGCACATAACAGGAATCATCAGCTTTTAAAGCAACATGCCATATGGCATTCCCAAATTAGAGGTTAAGTGGAACAAAATCCCATGAAGTCTAGGCAATAGTCTGTCTCAGGGAGAGAAGATGTTTCTAATCATGTTTTCAGAGGCATTTATCTGACCAGACACAGTGGCTCAAGTGGAACTCCTGCAAAGGCCTTTCCTGCTCCATTCAGTCCCTCATAAGCCACCCATGGGACACATACTTGACTGCTTGACACTTCACAGGCAAATACCCCTACACATTAACTGGGTGTCTTGTCCTTTCTATTGTTTTTCTATCCAATTTACATATAAATCCATACTTTATATTTTACATAATACACTACCTAGGTCTGAAATGAAGAGTCTGCTTAAAAGTTAAATGACAAATGCAGCTTTTTTGCTACTCTGTGGCAGTGCTTTACTCCCCTTAAGTTTATAAACTGAGTTATAGACAGAAGACAGACTGGGACTTTTTTCACTGAAAAAACACCAATGTTCCTGAGATTGAAGAGGAACAAAAATCCTTTTTGAGAAGATACTGAGATCTGGGAAGACTTACCTACTTCCAAAGTTCCTATAAAGCTAGGATTACTCACTCTGTGTCTATTTATAGTACAATAACAACCTAGTTTCTTCCCCTCAAAAACCCAACAGAAAACCCAAAAATACACAACCAACAACTGTATCAGGTACTCAGCAAGAAGAGCCACCTAAATACCACTAAGACTTCTTTCAAAAGGTCATGAAAGTTTCAATTTCGTACTGTGAGCACAGCACAGAAAGAGCATGAATTTCATGGCATGAGTCTCAGTCATATCTGAATCTACCACACTACCAACTGCTATTCACCAAATCCCAGGAGAGAGGACTTTTTCTCTCAATCAATGGACTTCTTTCTCTCAACTGCTAAACAACAAAAGGCAGCAAACCCAGTAGCATCAGCACAATGTTTTCTACCAATAAAACACCAAAAAGAGGAGATGCATTTTTTTGTGTGAACTGGAAAAAAAAAAGGCAAACCAAACAACAAACAAAACCAAAAAAAAAATTTAAAACCTTCAAAAGCAAACAAACCAAATAAAACCCATAACAAAAGCAAAAACCAGATAACTGGGGAGGGCAGTCAGACAAAAGACCAAATATTACAGTATCATTTCTATTTCATATCACAAACATATAACTGCTCAGCAATTACTCAGCAATTGCCACACAAAAGAAGGCTTTTCCTTTTCTTGAAGAAACACAGGGTAAGTATGCCAAGTTGCCTGAGACACTGCTGTAGCTTGTAATGATTAGGCTTTATAATAATGAATCATCACACAAGCCAGCACTAACCAGCCCTAATACCAAACTTAGAAGCTATTATTCATGCAGTTCTTACACTTATTACTGTATCCATAGATTGCCTAGATAGTTTCCACACCATCATTAAAAGCCTGTTTGTGTACATAAATATTTAGGCACTCAGCCCACCAGGCCTTCTGACTGGATCTGGTTCACAGTCAAATTTTTAAGGTTACCAATTCTTCATCAGGAAAGAACACAGGCCAAGACTATTAAAAATATGTCTCTACACTTTGAAAGCCCGAGATCTGAAAGAGGGAGGTAGACATGAAGGCATTTTTCAAAGGACTAAGAGCTGGATTAGGCTCTAGTCTAGAAAGTACAGAGGCAGCATATATTATATAAGATTCCTCTCATTACACAAGGCACCATAAATCTTGAATTGCAGATAACTACAGAGAATCAAAGGACTGGAGAGAAGGAATTCCTGCTGATGTACTTATTCTCTGAAGAATGACTTTGTTTAAAGAGCAAAGCCACATTCCATCATCTCCAAATCTCAACAACAGTCAAAATTGTTCTAGGAAGAGTAAAACAGCTCTATTTACCTCTCTTTCAAACTCCCCAAGAAACTTGAAATTCAAGCTGGTTAGTTCTGACTTTAAAAAAAATCTTCATAAATGTGTATTAAAAGAACATGAAGTCATACACATTTACACACCTTTTAATTCTGTGGTCTTGGGGACTACACAGAACAGGCAAAGATCTGAAGATGATGCAGAGCAGCTGGCCTTGGTTCAAACCCAGTCACTACTTTCACTCTTAACACCAGGGCCACAAGACCCAGTATATACTTATTCATTCCTGGGTGAGATTTGCTGAGCTGACAGGTGTATGTAACATTATTGTTCAAAATCCTGTGAGAGCCTGTGAAGCCACCAATATCCAGTGATCAGAAACACAGAGTTAACACGATTCTAGGTCGTCACTTTAAAATACAAACCCCACAGTTTAAGGCTTCCTTTATTCTTTCTTCTTCTGAGCTCAGTGAATTTTGGCATGGCTGGCTGTAAACACTAATGTTTCTACATAATAGCAAGATAGTAGATAACACTGAACATAAAAAGTATTGTGCTTCCAGTTTTACATTAACCTCTTGAATGGCACTTTCTTAAACTGGGCATACTGCATAATTCTCTACCTTTGATCTAAACATAACCACCACTTTAAAAGGAAGGATTCTGTTTTATGTTTTATGACTTGCAAGGCTGATTATACTCAGCTATGAATTGTTAGGTGTCTGTCCTCAGTTATGTGCTCAAACATTTAAACACTGAGACAGATTTTTGAACTCTTCCATAAGTAGTTCATATTAATAAATCCAGATGAAAGTCCCAGATTTCCCTATCACATTGAATGATTACAGTGTCTGAATTCATATGAACTAATAAGACATGTATTTCTGAAATACTAGCCATGATTCCGTCATGTTCTGGGATTTTAAGGGTATTTAGTCTCCCATGTTTAACTCACATGCCTTGCACTCACTGGAAAAGAAAACCATCTCTTTCCAGGGATGACTGCACAGGTCATTTCTACACCATCCAGCTCTAGCTCATTGTCACAGCTTAAACAGCTTGTCACAACTTGGACATGCTGTGTGCCTGCTCAGTCTGAGCCAGCACTGCCTGCAGATGACAGCAGTGCCCAGCAAGTTTCAGCAGTGTCCTGGAAAATCCTGTCACCTACAGCAATTGACAGGAGGGATACCTGCTCAGGTTAGCTTCACAGGGCTGCTTTACCATGAGGAATTAAAGTTGCCCAGAACAAAGTTTTGCTCCTCATCTATTGCCACAGTGGCGTCACAGTGCTCTATATAACAACACCTTCACATGTTTTAATCCACCCCAGCACTCTGAACAGTGAGTGGTTATAGGAATGACACACTTTGGGACAGATCTCCTTAAATCATGAGCACATGTTACTACAGCACAGCATCACTCCTGCAGGGTACTGTCTTATTTAAGGTCCATGAAGATGAATTGGTCCTTACATCATTTTGCATGCACATTGTACCTCTGAGGTTTTATCTTCATGGAATGCAGAATCTATATTGTTCTAGAACTTCTATTATTTTGTGCTCATTCCACCTCTGATAAACTTTTAAATTTTAGCTTGTTGAAGAGATTATTGTGGGACAATATTGCGAAACCTATGCAATAATTAAATTCAAATATGTGCGGTGGCTTAATGTACCACTGTCTGAGTCAGTCTTTTTGATAGGTTTATTTACCAAAGTAAAAAATAGTTTGGATTCAGTCCAAGATGAGATGAGCAGTGGTTTAGGAAATGATCAAATATTAGCTGTCTGAAAACAGAAGCAAAAGTACCACCCACAGTATTTCAGGCAACTCCTGGCATTCAAAGAAGGAAGGTAATCTGAAAATTTGAGTCAGTGACTTACACACTAAAAAGCTATCTCTTGAATTCTGCTTACCCAGATGTACCTAGTTAATGATTTTTACTACTGAGCACATGCTGTCAAACTTGCATATCAAAGAAACAAAACAGTGTAAAATATTATAAAGTAACAAGTTTGAGAAAAAACTCCAGGAAATATAACAAAGGATGCATGAGGGAATAGAATACTCAAAAATAATAGAACTTTTTTCAAGAAGACAACCAGATGGCTGAACAAGAGTGCAGCAACAGAGGAATATACTATTTACACTTTCTGTGTGAAGGTTTATAATAACTTTCTCAAAGAGGGCAATAAAGGTTCATCTTTTGCATAGCATCTGTTTCTATTAGTAACACTGGAAAACATTTTTTTTTTATTTATAGGACACATTTATTGACAAAGTTATTAATAGGTTAATCAATGGTACTGGAATTGTCTTTTTTAGTAGTAAGGCTAAATTATTTTGCTTATATTCTTTCAATAGGATTCTCTTCCCTCTCAGTCCCCTTTGGGGACTTTGGGAAGCCTTCCAATCCCTAAATGGATGTGTTACATCTGCAATATATACCTTATTATTGCAGCCTGTCAGCCATACTCCAGGAGCTGCTGTGCAGAGCTGCCAGGTTGACTCTTCACTTCATTATTCTACTTTACTCTAGTTTCTCTAAATATAGAGCAAAACCAGAACATTTGTATATCTCTTGCAGGTAAGGAATAACTCCTTCAGTAATCCTACTGAGAAAAAACACCTCTTAAGTCTCATTTGTGAAATCTTCCTCTCTGTATTGGTTTGAAAGTGTTACTGCCTGCTACCACATCCAATTCAGTTAATAAGGTCGTGTGTTTGAAACAATTTCCCAAACTATGTAGAACTGCTCTGTACTACTTACTCAGCCTTTCTTACTGCTGAATATTGTTGCTTCAAAGAGGGATTAAAACAGCCACCATTAGGAAACCAGCCTTGCAGGTGACACATGAGGAGGAACTCAAGACCAAAAGTATGAAGTCAGAGCAAAGATACACACAGCAGGCCAGTGCACCCTCTCCCAGCCAGCCCTGAAGCTGTAATAGCCAAAAGATATTATCCACAAACAGGTCAGCTGCATTCACTGGGAGCAATGTAGGTGTAGAGCAGCAGGGAGATTACATAAAGCAGCATTGCAGTGCTGTGAAAAAACATCAGAGAAACAGAGATCTCACGGGGTGAAGACAAGGAAGGAGAGACCCTCCATGTGAGATTAAAAGCAAAACTTTTAAGTCTTTCATATAAACAGAAGCAACTTATTTCAGGACAATGTTATACAGACTACATCTGTCAAAACTAAGGAAGGGTTTTTGCCAGAGGGACTGTCAGTAGTCAGCTGGCAGACAGACATGACTTCTGGCATTAATGACAGCTAGAAAAGCATCACATTTCATGGCAAGGAACATGAGAGGGATGGACATGCAAAGGACATCAACAATTGCAGAATTAAGTGGGCATGGCCTTCTTTCTTGTGATGGGATAAGAGACTTGCTGAGAGGGAAGATAATTTCCATGCAGCAGAGTTAAAAATAAAGTGAGAAATCTATGTATTGCAAGGGTACTGAGGCAGTGCCAGGACACAGAGTTAAGACTATGTGGGTATGTACTTTAACTCACATGTTCCTCCTTTTCATATCTATGCACCTGCAACTTCATCATATGTGTCTTACCAAAAAGCAGGAAAGACAGTTACAAATATTTCTGGTTTTAACCTCTCAACTATTTGTTCAGAGATGGAGGGAGATTAGGGCCCTTAATGACACAAGAAGGAAGAGCTTCTGTTTGCAGAACCCACTGGGGTAGCAGATAAAATAACAAATCTCTACCATTGAACACGGTTTCACCAGAAATGTGTATTTATCACTTTGCTTGATATTCAAAACACACAAAGTGAGATGAGCTAAGAGAAGCACCTTCTCTCTGTTTGCTGAATTCATGCATGGTCTTGCAAATAACATATAACTGAAGTGAGAAGAGCATTTTGTTTCTGTCCACATCTCTGAAACCGGCCAGCAACTGGAAAGAGCAGCCACCACTTTGGAAGGCAAAAGGGCTCCAAGGACGTAATAGTAAGATTAAAAAATTCTAATAGCTAAGTGCTATTAAGGTGTGCAGATGAGATGCAGAAAAGACACATGGTACCTCTTTGCAGTGAACTGGTGCACATAACTTACTGGAAGTAAGGGCACATGGAAGCACTGGTGCAACATCCTTCAGTAAAGGGCAGTCGGGGTTCATCAACCAAAGGCTGAGAAAGAAGCATCCAAATTCTGAGATCAGCATAAATTTAATGCCAACAGAAAATGATTAATTGTTCATATCTGTGATAAAACATCTTTTTTTCCCCCAAACAACAAAAAATTGATCAAGTGAAAACAAGCTGCCAAAACTACACCCACAGAGATGATTTCAAGGACAAGTTCTATCTAGAATACTCATGCACTTGCAGTAAGGGAATAATCACACTTCAGGCTACTTTATGTAACATATCTACACACAAATCAAAGCTGAACTTCTTACAGTTTGAAATGTAGAATTCAGAATAATTCCCTGTTCCCACAGCTGATTCACCAGCCCTTAACTAAAGAGCCCCTACCCCACACAAGCCTGATGAAGCTCTGAAATAAGGCATGTTTGCACTGCCAGGGTAAGGGGTGTGTTCCACAGAGGAGCATAGAAAGCTAGAAAGAGGCCTCTGCTTCTTGGGAAAGAGGAGCTAGGAATTAAGAAAGAACAGAAGAGGGATGAGAAACTTGCTGGAAAAAGGAACTTGCCAAGAAAATCTCTGGGAGTTATGGAAAACCAGTGACATTAATCTGGTTCATCTGTTCTTTCCCCACATCTCCAGCAACGGAGATCTGGAAATGATGATCTCACAGCACCTCTGGTATTTGAAGTGTATAATTTTTCAGTCAATCTAGCTTGCATTTTCAGACTGGAACAGTCTGACAGTATTTCCTTGGGACAGAGGCAAGAATATCCTATACAAAGCTATTTCAGTAAGAATTATGCTGAAAGGATGAGAAACAAAAATAAGCAGTTTTAGTGAGAAACAGTCAAAGCTTCTTTTTTTCCCTCCCTAATTTATACCAGGAGTTGCATGGCCCAGAGCAACATGAAAAGCTAAAAATTGTCACATGCATAGCATACTCGTTCTTTCTGTGGGCTTGGCATCAGCTCCTGCTTCATTTGTCACTTTGGTCCCAGCTCAGAGAGCACAGGAACAGGCAAGTGTCAGCCCAGCAGGCTGGTGGGTAGCCAGGACACCCCTGGGGGTGCAGGGGCAGGCTTAGGAGAGAGGGTCCCTGAGGTAGGGCTCCCTCCCTCCCTCTTCTGTTTTATATCAAGTCGTGCCCATGCACAAGTGCTGGGCTTCCCCTGCTGAGACACATATAGGGACACACACAGACACTGTTGTGAGCTGACTTTTCATAAAAACCCAAAACACACTTTTGGTTCAGTAATCATTATAAGAGAAGGGCTCTGTTAAACATTCATATAACACCAGATCCAGAGCAAAAGGCAGCAGTAAATAATACACACTATTACTCACCAAAATACTATTTTAAGCTACTTTTTTTTTCCACAAGAGATTTTTTCTGCAAGTCAAAAATCAAAAGACCTTCTCTCCTTGCACTGCTTTCTGGAACACAGGCTGTATATTAAGTTAGAAGACCAATACTTTTTTGTGATTCAGAAATCACCTCTTGGACCACAGACTCTCACAAACAGCTTTCAAGTACCACTTATTTAAATAACATGACTGCCCAGAAAGGAAAACAGTGATCAAGGAGCATAATATGCATTTCTGGCAGAAGGTGCAGCCTTATTTGCAGCGTATTAAAATTAATAAAACCATTTACCAGACCTTTATAGCATCATATATTAAAGTGTATGATGCAGTTCTACTTGGAGAAGCAGCCCAAGAGAAATGGTTTATCATTAGATAATTCTTTACTGTATTTACTCCATCTTTATTTTTCTCAATTTAGAAAAATAAAACCAAAACAACCGTGGAAGAAGTGATAAAGGTGTAGGTTTTCTAGCTTCCACACTTTAAAAATACAGTAACATCTTCCCACCCTTACAACATGATCAATACAGAGGGTAACGTGCTAACAAGGTTTTAAGAAATGAAAAGGTTGTCCTTCTTCAGCTTTACATAAAATGCCATGAACAAAATCAGCAACAAAGTCTCTTCAGAAGAGGAGGATTTTGCTGTCATATTTCAGCTACAAAAAATCCTGTTACAACTCCATAAATGCATAATCCACACAACTGGATTTGAAGCTTCCCTTATTTGCCAGCCTATCCCCAAGACAGAGGAAAGGGCTACAGAAGAGGAGGAGCCCAGGACAAGAGCACTGGTCCTTACCAGCTCTCACACACCTGAGCTTCCCTCTATGGAACAGGCACAGCAGAGCAAAACAATAGAACACACAGATTATAAACAGGGAGGTCACTTGTGACCTGCAGAAGTCAGAAGTCATCTTCTAACCACAAAGCTACCAATGCAGCCTCAGGACTGTAGGTATCATCTTGCTTGCTCAGGAGGTGTTTAAATAAGCTCTTGGTTTTTGTGCTAGCCCCAGTCTGAGCACAACTTAAGTTTACCTGAGTACAGGAGTTCATCCCTTTGGTTTAAAAAAAAAAAATAAAGAAAAAAAAATGAATTATTTAAATATCAAGGACCAAATTTGTGAAGAGAGAGCTTCTTTCTGACGGCAGGACTTGGCCTTTTCATCAATAGCAGAGCTTTGGAGCTCCCAAGCATCATAAAATATCCTTGGAACCAAGGAACTCTGGAGGTCCCTATGCAAGAGGCCAGGCCACCAGAGCACCCCTGGATCTTCTCCAGAACAAAGCTTTTTCTTCTATAAATACAGCAACAGTTTTACTTACCAGCAAATTCTTATTAAACCATCTCATTATTTCACTCTTCAGCTCTATTTGTGCAAAACATACTATTATGATTGCTCTAGCCAATGACAGAAGAAATCAACTTGTCATGTAAGGCTGAAAACCAGGGATCAGGAGAATTCAGATAGACCAACTTGTCTATCTACTTGTAGACCAAGTAGACCAACACTTGTGACAGTCCAGAAATGAAAGACCCTCCAAAACTTGTAATTACTGCACAAGTATCCTCTCAGTCCCCTTTTCACCTATTATTTCACCCAATCCTTTCTAAAAGCCAGCTGATAAAAACAAAAAAAACTGATCAGCTGCAAGTTGTGACCCAAGATTAAATCACCTCATTCCCCAAGGTTCTGAAAGAATCATTGGAACACCTTTCCAGGAAGAAATGTCAGCCTCTGTCTACTGAAGAGGGCTGCTTGCAACAAAGTCTGTCTCCCACTTAGAAGAGCACAAAATCATTCACTTTTGTATCCCAAATCAACATAGTAGAAATGAGTCCCAGTGCACTTAATTACACTCTCTGGAGCAAGTGGGTTGGTCACTGTGCCTCATGCCTAGTGAGAAAACCCCACCAATTCATAGGATTTAAATACATGAACTGCACTGGAAAAAAATTAGACAAAGCTGATTATTTCTGTCATGTTACTAACAAGACTTAGCTTGGGGCCTTTCCTCTGTTTTTGTGCCCAAATTAAGTTTAGGAAGTTTGGTTACTGCTGTCAGGACACTAACAGAAAACAGGATGGTTATCAGAGACAAATCAGAACAGCTGAAACTGAGCATCTTACATTATATCCAACAGGGATCAGGTAATGTTGAATTAACTTGAAGCTGTAATGCAGAATGAGTACATTCATAGTGATAGAACTCTTGATGAGACTAGAGTGATTACAAAGACTTCAGCAGGTCAGCTGTAATGAAGCAGTTCAGCCATTATATTCCCTGCTTTTGACCTATACTCCCAGTATTTTAGAGTATATTACAGTCTGGCATTTTTATTGAGAAAATTAATCCGTTCTTACAGCAGTGGAAAGGTTGAATGGTTTGCAACAGTTCCGTTTGCCCTGCAATAATATTCTAATCCATTTTTTCTTATCTCAACCCTGCACAAGGCTTGCACCCCTAATAGTAGGGAGTTTACTAACACGTCAATGGTACTTCCTTCCCTTGCCCCAGCAGCCAAGGAAAGTATCCTAAGATGATACCCTTGGTTTAACTCTCCAAATACATCTCATTTTCATATGTAAATATTTGAAGGAACTACAATTTTATTTGATAGATCTAAGATCAATGCACTTGCTTAAACTCTTTTTAGAACTTGAAGTGATGCATTGATAATAAAAGAAATTAGACTTCTGCAAATAGGCTTAAGACCTAAAAATATTGAGGGTTAGTGCCTCTGCCAGTGTAAGTCAGCATGTTTCCTTTGATAAAGCTCTGTTAGTTAACAACAGCCAGGATCCAGTCCCACCTGGATTGCCTCTAAAGTAGATAAAAGTAGTGCTGAACTCTGAGGCCTGAGCCAGTACCAAAGAGATTTCAAAGAAACTGCTTATGTTTCTCCAAAGTTAAATTCAGATTCAAGCTACCCATCACCTCTAAAGAACCTTCCTTCCATTCAAGCATAGCAAGTCCTTGATGAACTTGCCTGAAAAAATTGTATATGGAATAGGCCAGTAGATACAATTCTGTTTTGCAAAGGTATCAAGGATCAGTAATTATATACTCTTACTCTGAAACATATATGATACTTGATGTAAAAGTGAACACAGCTCTGAACAGTCATTTAAGAAAAAAAGAGAACCTGTCAAACTAAATATAAATCCTGTGTAGTCTGATCATAAAATGAAATATTACTGAAAACTGACTGAAGGTTTTGCTATACTATAAGATAAGATCTTGGCAAATAAAGCTGCTGCAAATGTTTGAGAGGATCTTATGCATGTGCTGGATCATGCAATAGTTTAAGGCACTTCCTTCCATTAAAGACCTGGGGTCTCTTTCTGTAACTAACACACTTGAATTTTATTTTAGACTGTGTAGGAAACGTTCTTTTGCACTGCTAAATCATTCAATACTGTACTCCACCAGAGGTTAGAATAAAGTTTACTTGCTTGCTCAATAATGACTGAGAACATTAATTTTCTGGCGGGAAAAGGTGCAATATTGCCCAGTATTTAATCTGCTAGCTGTGTTTCAGCAGTCTCACAACTTAACAGAAAACAGAAATTAAAAGGCTTGGGTCCTTCTCCCGCAGGCAGTCTGTGCACAGTCCCATGCAGGAAGTGTCAGTGTGAGCTAAGCTCCCAAGCCTCAGGATGGAGGCCAGTGTAACACTGTGTCCAGCAGCACCCTGCTGACACTCCTATCAGGAATAAATGCAACTTCCAGAAAAAGAGCTGCTTTTCACTCAGATGTAACAACAACAAACATCCAGCCTTATCTGCATGAGGCAATGTACACAAAAGCGCAGTACAAGGCTACAGGAAAGCCATTTTTATTTCCTGTAGACAACTGAAATGGGATTCCAGACAGTGAATGATATAGCTCTTCCTCTTTTCAATGTCTTCAGCTTTGTGAACAACAGTCCAGCTCAATTATTTGTAGATGATATATAAAGGCTATTGTTGAAGGACTACAGATCAGTTATCAGAAACATCATCTGAATATATACAATGCCTTCTACAATATTCTAAGATCCATCCTCGTGGCAAGCTTATTTGCCAGATGAAATATTTCAAATAATTACACAACTACAGAAACATATGCAAAGGTTCATTATGGATTATTTAATTTAAATCTACTCTTCCTTCATTGCTTCTCAGAATCTCCTAGGTCACTCAAGTACAACTATATAGCTCAGAAGACAAGCAAGCCACCTTTTTTAAAACTTTAATAGAAATAATGTAGCAGGTTTTATAGATGCAACATATCCACAATTTATACACTCCTGACTACAATTTTGGAATTTTTTCTTTGCCTTCTGTTTGCTTGATAGTCTCATGCCTTCAGGGATATTGTTTCCTAATTTGGGAGGGGCTGGGAATGCATGCATGCTGAAGAATACTATGCTATTTACATAATTTTGGCCATTGACTTCAATGAGAATGAGGCTAGAGCCAATAAGGCATGTCACCATAAAAGCAGTTTGCAAACTGTAACTGCTCATTCTTCCCACTCTGCTAGGAAGGTGTGATTAGTGATGCCATTATCCTCACCTTAGCTGCAGAAAGAATTGTAACAGAACTGAGAGACTGCCAAGGGCCTCAAAGGGAAGCAGCATTTGGACAAGAAAATAGACTCAAAGAAGCTCCTGGTTCAAAAGGCAAAAAGCACTTTTCATTACTCTGAAGAGAAAAGCAAGATTTAACTAATAATAAGCATGTCAGGTGTTTAGGTGGAAAATTAAGATAGGACACAGACACAATAATGAAGCAAACTCTTTAATCATCTTAGTGGTATCTAGCTTTTTTAACATACCAAAAAGCATCTGTGCTTACGTGGATAAAAAATGATAACGTAATGAGAACAACATACAATTCCACCACACACATTTAATCTGCTGAGAACATGAAGGAGATGTCTTAACTTCATGCATAGGTGTAAGTTTTGAACATTTTAGAAACTTAAGCAACTTGAGTTACATGAATCTGTACATAAAGTACAGGAATTACTCCATAAAGTACATTAATTAGGTTGCCCATGCATATTTACATACATGCTTTGCTATGAATGCCCGTAGAAAAAGATAATAAGCATTAGTGCCACACAAATTGCTTTGAGCACATGGTTCAAAAATTTCACTGCTTTAACTAGGCTAGTGTTTCACTCTTCTGTAGTCTGGAAGTATCTGAGCAAACCTTTCCTCCCTTGTGCATTCAGATTTAAACATGAGATTAGTTATATTTAATCAAGGCTGCATTACTGTTTGCCTCCTGAAAAGTTGACAGCAGCATGGAAGGTTTACTCTAAATTTTTTTTCCAGTGAGTCAGCCTAAAATTCATACAGTCCCATTGCAGAAATCCACAGAAATTAATGTAAAGACTCCTTTCTTTAGGCCTGATACCAAGGCAAGTAAAACCAAACCCTAAAAAATTACATACATACCTCAGTGTAAAAAACCTAAAGAGAAACTAGTTTTTCTGAATGTAGAAAAAAATTGGGTTTCAATGAGCTGCTAAGTTTCAGAATAATTTCTAGGAAAAATACTCTAGGTATAGTATCTTTCAGTACAGAACTCCAAAGAGTTCTGAAACAACTAACAACTAGAATTTCCTCTTTACTGTCCACTTCTCTCTACACACATTTCTTTTGTCCACCGATAAGTCGAAGTATGTAACTTCCTCTTTCGAAGTATGGCCTTTGCATAGTTAAGAGGAACTGCCCCAGTAGCTCAAACAAAAGTAGTTGTAGCATTCAGAATTTGCCATCTGACCAGGATCTGAAGATTGATGCTAGGTGGCAACAGATGGGTCAGAGCCACCTACTCCAAATCAAATTAATAATCCCTCTGCAAAGGAGCTAAACTACTTCTGTATCATATTCAACTTGAGAATCTATAAAAACACTGGGAGGGTAGTAAGGGGAAGGACATGGAAGCCTGTGCAGGGAAGGAGGAGATTTGCCATAGGTGCACCACTGTGGGAACAGGGGATTCTGCAGTAAGTTAACCATGCACACATGTATAAACTACACTGCTGCATTCAGAGGCCTCATGAACAAAAAGGATGAACCTAAGTTAGGCATGTAGTTTGTCCCCATATAGATCTCTGGAATGGGCCCTGTATATTTATGAAACAACAAGCACAGGAAAAAAAAAAAAAACAAAAAAAAAACCCCAAAAAACTAACCAATGAAGAGATAATAGCACATCAGTTAACAGGCAGCAAAAACAAAGTGTGAAGGGATGTACAAAAGAGCCAGGAGTGCCTGAAATTTCAAAAGGCATTTCAGAGCAGAGTAAGCATACCTTGCCCTTAAGCAAGCTATAAATAAGCACATGTTAGTGGCATCACTGAAAGACAACTCAAGACAGAAAGCACTGTCAGGCGAGTATATTTTTGTATGATGTAGATCTCTTGCTCATACTACAAAGGAGGCTGAAATGCCTGACCTAAAATGTGGAGGAAGTGGCAAAGACAGGGCTCTAAGTGTTCAACTCCAGATCAATACTACTGAAAACAATTCTTACTTCTACAAACCTAAACCCAAATTAGCAAACAATTTACAATTAAACAGATTTGCTGATATCTAAGCCTATTGCCTGTCTATGCAGAGATAGGATGTATGCAACACAAAGACCCTTCTGGTGGTTTATAGCCAGATTTATTTCATCCTACAGCTTCAGCCACTGTGCATGCTAAATCTGTAAAAACCAGATTATAATCAATATAAAAACAACCATAAGAGAAATGTCTACCACAAATTATTATAGCATAAGATCTATAATGGATCAGATAAAATGAGAATATTTTCATTGCTCAAGTATTAGTTTCTGTCTCAGGACTGGACTATACAGAGGAGTGGTAATGAAATACAGATAGGCAAAGGAAAAGCAGCTTTTCATCAGCAGGCTGCCTGCTAACTCCTGTCCCATCTACAAAGATCCTCCTCGGTCTTCTGCAGCCAGCAGGCCAGCTGTGCTGCTCCACTTCTTACTGGATGCATTTCAGTACCAGAAAAATGAAACACTGCCTGGAAGAGAAACTGCCCTGGATTGTCCCAGCGTTGTCCTCTCACAGGCTGCTGGCCAGCCTGAACACCCAGGTGTAGCACAGGACACTGCTGTCACCTCACCTGCTGATAAAAGCAGGCAATGAGCTTCAGCTGCACCACTCTATTCCACAACATTCCACTGAGCTACAGAGCACTTCTGGGGAGCTTCTGAGAAATGGCTGCCTGTCTGAGCCATGTTGCTTTGCCATGTTCCTTCCTCTTGATAACCATACCAACACTGTCTGGCCCTTGGATTACTCTGCCTTGTGCAGACTCATCTTGCAATTATACTCAGTGCTGTTTGCTGGGAGGCTGAAAGCTCCAGCTGCAGAGAGGCTGCACAGACCAGATGCTTGCCAGGAGCAGAAACCTTGGGAAATTAAGTAGAGAATGTAATTAATGATGCCTGTTCCCTTGACCAGGAGAACACTTGGACCTAAGATATGAAGCAGCAGTTACTGAAGTGCACTTACAGAACTGTGGAAAAGAACTCTAATCTAATAATGAGCAACAATATTCCACAAACTGGGTAGATGTGATGCATCATTCAAATGATTACTCACACTGATCACAGGCAGAGGCAGAGATATCACACACTCAGGGAAACTGTGCCAACCTGGCAGAAAAAAAATCCAAAACATTTCTAATGAGAAAGGAGACTTTTCTATGTGGAGATGACTGGGCTTCCCAGGACACTCTAACTTCACAGAAATAATGGCTCTATCTGCATCTCCATATCCTGGAGACGCTAGAGCTAGGCAGGTCTTGGCAGGATCTACTTCTTTTATACTTTCATGATCCTTTAAAGATTATTGCCATTATTATCATATCTGAGATCATTTCTTGGTGCCAATGAAGTCATAAAATGTCAGGCAATGGAAGCCACACTTAATCTTCCCTTTACAGACACAAAATTTAAGACAGAGCAGACACCAAGAAAAAGAAAACTCCTACTCCTCTACCAGGCAATGGTATAATTGTCTTTCATGTACCTCAAAGTCTGGAAGGTACATGGGAAATACATCAGCATGAGAAATACATCAGCAACTCAGGAATTTGAGTGCTCCAGGCAAGATGTGCCACTTATCACCAAAGTCAGGATTACTGTGCTAGACTGAATTATATAATTATGATGAGAGAACACTGCCTGAAAGAGAAATCTCAAACTTGGAACTGACAGAAGAGTACTCAGGGTGCTCACCTCAAACTTTGCTTTTCCACTGCAAGAGCTATATCACTAGAGATTCTTTTCCTCTTCTCCTGTCAACCAGCATTCAAGGAGCAAGGTGAAAAAGGGAAAGGTGAGGTTTCTGAGGAAGATGCTTAAGTTTCTCCAACTTGCTTTTGCAGTTTTGGATATGGTGGCAGCCTCCAAATTTTGGAGAAAAAAAAAAAATCAGTGGTGGAAGCAATCGAACCTGCTCAAGACAGTTATTGTGTGTGATGCTTTTCCTAAGCTGAAGTAAAGATTACACAAATCTAAAGGTCTGAGGTATAAAAAAATACAAAAAAAGTACACTAAAATCTCAAAACTAGTAGGTGGAAACACCTTCCACAAAGTAGTTAAACTGAGGCTGTGGGATTACTCAAACCACATTTGCAATGCAGAAGGTGGTTTGAGAAGGGTCCTTGCCAGTCCTGGACACAGGCCCACAGCAGGATGTCTCCACATCTGGCAGCATTTACCATTGCTCTCCTGCCTCTGGCAGGGAAGGGAGGAAGGAATGGGGACTGGCACATGGCCAGGGCTCTTTAGCTGGCCTGAGATACAAAGGGGGAAAGGCTTTCCATCTTCTCAGCCATCAGCTCCAGCTGAGAGCTGCACTGAAACAGCTTCCTTTGCTGGCTTATCCCAACTCTGTAATACTGTAGTTGACATTAGGGATTCATTTAGGAACTATTGCTATCAGTGCTATATTGCTTCCATAAGCACATCAAAAACCACACTAAACCATTGCAGTTTTAAAAACCAAAGTTACTCAGAAAGGGAAAAAACTCCAAACAAAACCAGCTAAATCCATAAGAACTTTAATTTGTTAAGAGTTTGATAAACAAATCATGACAAAGGAGTGTATAACTCTATCAGACTATAGCTTTTCTTGGTCTCCGAGGGTGGAAATATCTTGACTCTTCAATTTTCCAATCTATTTATGCAGAAGTGGAAAAAAAAAGGCAATTTTTAAAAAAGAAAGCATAAAAGAAAAAGCTTCTTTGGGCAGGGAAATAAGGGTGAATAACTTCCAGCCTGCTCAAGGTAAAAGGATTTCAACTCTAGAGAAAGAGTATTGAGTGACACAATATATGGAACACAGCAGTAATAGAAAGTGGTGATTTACAGTACTTAAGAAAGAGGAAGAGAGAGTGGAAGCAAGATCTAGTTGGCATAGTTTGTCATTTGGCCTTTCTACTTTTCCACACTTGGGCTGGTGTCTCTTTGAGAAGAAATAAAAGTAAAGTAATTTCTGATCTGCAGTGCTGCAGAGTTTTCCAGTAAATCTCCAAACCAATCATAAAACAAATCTCAATGGCCACAAATTCTTTTGGAGTGCACCTGTAAAATATTAAACAATGGTCCTTACAAAGGCCCACTTGTTAATGTACTCAGACACTGCCTATAAAGTCTCAAGTTGGTAACAGTAAGTCAAAGACTTTTTTCAAAGTCAGCATTCATAAACTCTGAGTGTATTTTACAGGTTTTACATCTGAGATCACTTCTTGTTTTCCTCTGCTTCAAAGCACACAAAACTCAGGCCAAATTCCAAACTCATTTAAAGCCAAACTGGTTGGTTTCAGATGGTAGTAAAGCCCAGGTCAGAATTTGCTCTACTCCATTATTTCCTGAATGAAAGAGACATGATCTCATTAGGGCATTAAAGATCTTCTATAAGATGAGTCTGCACCTGTCAAACACAAAGCTAGTGTGCACAAAATGAGCCACATATTATGTGAGTCCTCACAGAAATGGCAATATCCCACTCACCATACAAATGGAAGGAAACCCAAGTGGTACAAACAGCCTACTGCAGTTTTAGGGCAAGGGTAGTTTGACGAAATTAGCTGGTGTTGAAAAAAATTATTTTTGCTCCCAAGCAGTACTAGGCAGACTCCGTTTGGCCAGAAAACACCATGATGATCCAGGCATGCAAGAGAGGCAGAAAGGAATTTTTTACAAGGGCATGAATCAATAGGACATGGGGTAATGGCTTAAAACTGAAAGAAGTTAAGTCTGGATTAGATACAAGACTAAACTCTACACTATGAACGTGGTGAGGCACTGAAACAGGCGCCAGCAGAGAAGTGGTGGATGCCCCATTCCTGGAAGTGTTCAAGGTCAGATTGGATGGGATCTGGTCTAGTGAAAAGGACCCCTTCCTGACAGGGATCGGGAGTGGAACTGGATGGTCTTTAAGGCCCCTTCCAATCCAAACCATTCTGTGATTCAAACTTGAAAATTACTTCAATTGCCAAAATTTAACGCACTGTGTACATGCGTTTCAAAGTTTTGTAGCAAACAGTGTTTTTAAGGTTTTGTTTCAACATTTTCACAAGGAAGTTTTTCTGCCAGAAAGAATCAGATTTAATTCTTCTTTATATACAGAAGGTTAGTATTCAAAGGCAAACAAGTCATTTATTATAAAAGAGAAACAGTCATACTGAACAATAACAACAAATAACCCCTTCAATGAAGGGTTGCAAGCTTGCAATGGATTTTTTTTTTAAATAAAAATTAAATAAAAATACTAAATCCTCTAACAATTGAATCAAAATTAGTATTTAAATAAAAAAATCAGTTTTTGCTTAGCCAAGCCCCTTCAACAAGATTAAATTACTTAAATAAGTGCAGCTAATTTTTGGTTTAGATAATGCCGAATCAGATTTGTTGTCAACTGTAAGCTAAATTGCATTTATTCCATCTAAAAGGAATGGAGGTCTTGACTACATTCTTCATATTAAATGTCATGCACTGTTAGTCTCTTACAACACTCAGTCTCAGAGCAGCACAGACTGACATGGTCATCCCCCCTTCAAAGGAAAAAGGTGCCCATATGTAGAGCTGAAGAAAGGACACAGCCAAGAGCTGGTCAGAACACACAGGTTTTTCAGGCACATGCAGAGGAAATGAAGGTCTGTACAGCTCTTGGCTCTGCACATATTAATTCTCACTCTTAACCAGGCTACAGATGCACATTAAGGCTTCCTCTGCTGTACCAATAAGTGTCAGTATGGAGAGTCATTATGCCTAATTCCAGAGCTCAGCACAGTTATTTGTCAGATACTCTGGGTTAGCACCATTCTGTTTATTCAATCACACTATAATAAGTGAGATCTTCAGTACAGATGACTGGGCATTTATTTTGGACTTACCATCTCTCATGGATCCAAACGAATACAGACTAAGTACTGAAACCACTGAAGGTACACTAATTCTTTGGAGTACTTCTGGCAATGCACAAAATTACTTTTGACTGCAATTTTAAGAAACAGGGTAGGTGATTTTCTAGTGGATCAATTTTGGGATGACAGCCCCCCATGATCACCTGTTCAGCTTCCACTGGGAAGCTCCTATTTCTTCCCAGTCAGAAAAATGAAGTACCTAGGACCTTGCATGCAACCTTGCAGGGGTAAGTACTGCTCTTGGTGTCATATTTGATCAGCAAGCACTCCCATAATAGTTTGATCCTGCTTCTTTAATGTGATATCCTACTCAGTGGCAAGCAGTTAAGCACTACTGATAATATTTCTAGACAGAGATTAGAAACAGCCTTACCATTTTGTGGTTTCCTTTCTCAGCTTAGGTCTTTCTACATCCCAATTTGTTTGCTCCCCATGGCTCTTCCCCACTTTCACCAATAGAAAACCTTGTAAATAACACAGATGTTCAACTGTCCCTCCTGCTTCCCTCTGCACTGACCTTTCTGCAGTACCACATACAAGGCAGCCAGGTTACAGACCTGTCATTATACTACACGGCACCAGGAACCACTGTGGTGACGGAAACCAAAAATCCAACTCACATTTAAAGGCATTTAAGATATGGGAGAACAAGTATAGAGCTTTCACTTTTTATTATGCCTGACTTTTCCACCCCAATTCCTCAGACAAATTCCAACAGCACTGACCTATGTCAATAGCTACTTTTACCTTGCACTTGACTATGTCACCTTCACTGCAGGCTCACAAATTGATCTATGATTCCCTTTTTCTCCTGATACTTAGACAGTAGCAGATTGTCCAGACAACTCAGTTAAGCAGGAAATTCTATACTTTAACATAAAGGCAGGAGTATCCCCAGTGTACACCTTCCCTTCTTTTATCTCTAGAGGGTCTGTGGTTTTGCATATTATTTTGCCAGGTCTGAATCAAGTTTCTGAGTGTGGTGCCCTGCTATAGCTTTATCACTTAAAGGTACAAATGCATTTTATACACAGTAATCCTCACAAATTCTCCATAAGACAAGAGTGTTATTCATGTTATTCCTTTTATTTCTACTCCAAAGCATTTCATTTCTGCTCTAATACAATGCTACACAAACCTGATAAGAACAAAGCCCAATTACTACAACAGGACAACATGCTCAGAACTCAAGAGCAAGGCTGATAAGCAGCCAGATAACACACTAATGAGTAAAATTCCTGTCTTCTATGAAATGGCTTATGAAGGTATCCAAGACACCTGCAGCATTTTATAAAGGAAAACATAAAAAGGTCCAACTACAGCATTTAAAAAATACACGGAGTCATGGTACATTAATTTGTCCATTTTGAATGTGGTTAAAAAATTAGCTAAAAATAATCTTTTGATGATACAAGTATTATCTGGTTATATAAAACTACATAATGGAAATTGGTAAACATAAATATGAGAGATGCAACAGGTGAAGACTGCTGAACACTCAGATGTCACTGCATGCATGAACTATTTGTTCACCCAACACATTACTGTACTTGACCTTCATCGGTCCTGAAGTACACCTGCAAAGTGGAGCAAGGCTGAGCCTTGGGAAAGAAGTTATGGAAAGACTCTGGAGCAGCAGTTGCCAATAATGCTGTAGCCACAAGGAGGAACATTTTACAGAAGGGAGTCAGAGCAGCGCAGTGCCCAGAAGAGACTGGGAATATCTGCTCAGACCCGAGCCATGCTCTGGCCACTAACAAATTTTCCATGAGCAAAGGAATTTCCAGAGCAAAGTTACTTACTGGACCTACATGTTCTCCCACTGCAGGTGATAATCTCCTTTTCATAAGGTAGGTCATCACTTTCAATACCAAATGACATTCTGTAACCAGCTTCCCACCCAAATTATTGGCATAAGATTTTACTCACATTGCTTTCCTATCATGCAGCCTCAACAACACTGCCCTGGTGTTCCCAGGAAACCAGCTCCCTTGAGAAAAGGAATTGGATGGAATAGTGAAGTCCAAGTTCTTTTGCTCACCACAGGCTGCAGCTCCCCTCAGATTTCTTTTTACTTGCTCCAGCAATACCAAAAGGAGGATAAATAATTCCTAACTTGCAAACCTAGCTGACCAAAGCACTACACATCAATTTTGACTAAGTGGAAGAGCACAGGCTTTCTCCTGGCCTCCTAAGCACAGACCATTCTTGATACAGAGTGAAGAAATCACTGCCTAAACAATGAGAAACCACTATGATTTTGTGGGCAAAATGATGCATATAGACAGAACTGTGCTGAAATTGAATTATATACATAAGACCACGGTTTCATCTGGGGCTTCTCTTGTCATTTGGGACAACACAGGAAAAGAAAGATCAAGGCAGAGGAGAGAAGGCTGAGCAGCATGCATGAGAAGAAACAGCAGAACACTTAGAGGAGTGGTTTCAGCCAAGGCTGAAGCAGAACCAACCCCTTTCTCCAGGTTCAAACACAAGCATTCCCTAGCACAGCACCCAACCACAGCCATCAATGGCCACAGAGGACAGCCCTGCTGTGGGGACATCCTGCAGCTCCCACTGCCCAGCCCCAGGGGACAGCAGCCACACTGCTCCCAAACATACTCTATAACCACTCACACAGTAACCTCCACACGGCTTAGTCTGCAGTAAATCCTCATCAGCATTTACTCTGAGGAATTAAAGGATTACTTCACTGGAACTGCCTGAAATAAATACCCTGAAGACAACTTCTTTAATAGTTTACTAAATGAACAAGCCCAGTTTAGTTGATGCATCCCTAAGAGCTGAATAAGATTAAGCAGTGGCCTCCTGTTGCCCTCTCCTAATCCCCATCAACCTCACCCCAGCACAGGCCAGAGCAGGCACCAGGCTCCTCCTGTACCACATCTCAGGTCCTCTGCCAGACCCCTCACCTTCCTTCCCACTGGGGCAGCACCCAACTTGCCTCTCCTGCTTTTGAGCACCAAGAACTCCCTCCTGCTTCAGCCAGCACCAGCCCTAAGAGCCAGGCTGCACGTCTCCCTGTCAGCACACTACAGGGCTGATCCCATAACACTTTACTGCTGCAAGCAACCCTGCCAAGCTTTCATTTACAACAGGAGCCAGACAGCCCAGGAGAACTAAGCATTCAAGGAGGCACAGAAAAGGCAGGGCTCTTGCAGTCCAATTGCTATAAGCACACAACAAATGCACATTAATCTAAGATTCAAGCTCATTTGGATTTTTTTTCTTTTTTTTTTTTTACATCCAAACCATTATATGAAGTCTGAAAAACTTCCAAGCATTATTTTTTCTTTAAATCAAGTGTGGCTTATGTCCAAATCCTTCTAGAACATAAGCTGAAAGCTCAACCAAACCAACCTCTAAAGTGCAGATATTCAGCACCATTACATTATAGAGATTTCCAAATTCCATAGTACGTGTCACATTCAAGCAACACCAAAAAAAACAATGGGGATGTGTAATGTTACAATTTACACATCCAGTGGAGACACCTCAGCTGAGAATTCATCATTAAAATTCAGTTATTAGTGATTCCCTATCCTTTTAACCACCGTTTTCTCAATTGCATGACATAAGCTTCAGACCAGGACACAGTAATTCAGATGACCCTCAATACCAGTCAAATGCCTTGAGGCATTCCTAGATACTTCTAGGAGCTGAAGGAGGCAGAAAAGGAACGTCCTACCCAAGGGGTTTTCTGCATGTTAACCATGGAGACCCCTCATCACTGGCCTCATCTCTCCCACCTACTTGTCTTGCCTGAAGGCCAGAAGCTCCATGCTCATGTTTATTCCAGCACAGGTGCACCTGAAGTTAAGATCTCCAAGTCCAAATTAACACTACTCAATCTGTCACTAATGGAAATACACAAACTTCCCAGCTGCTTTAATTCAACATAGGAAGGTTGTGACTTATGGTTTGAGCTGATGCCAGGAGCTAAGGAAATACCCAGGCTCTCTAGGGATTCCATTTTGGCTCCTTCAGACAATGATCAAGCCCTGGACCAAGCCCTGTGCCAGCTGTTCAGAACAACCATCAACCCAGCCACAGCTCTATCAACCATCTCTACCAAAGCCCAGTGACAGCACAAGCAGAAACCCACACACTCTCCCCCCTATAAGGGAAGTCTATTTCTGGAGCCTTGGAAAAAAACCACAGGAACTCTAATGAATTTAGTGGTACTCTCTCATACTTGCACCATAATTACAGTGTCTATATATGCACAAAAATATAAATTATTATAAAAAATTTGGCTAGTCTGCTTCTTTCAATGATCATCAGAACCTGTGTTATGGAAAAGAACTTCTGGAACACAGGGTAGTAAAAATAAAACATTAACAGCACAACTGCAGGCACTTTTTTCTGCAGCTAGTCTTTTTTTGGTATTTTTTTCTTGGGTTGCTCCTTCAATATATCTTCGAGCCAGTACAATATATCAGCATGGTCTTCATATAAATTTAAATTAAGAGAAATAGTAATTCCCAATCATTTGCAATAGCAGAAGAAAACATTTCATCTCCCTTATGAGGCTTCCACACAGAAGCAAAACTGTGAGGAGCCCATTTAATCTACTTTGTTTGCAATTTTGAAACAAGAGGAGTTTTGGCATCTGCTGCTAACAGCTCAAGTTCACAACCATTTGCAGTCCCCCTTGAGAAGTGTCAGGCAGTAGCTACAAAAATATTCTCTGGGATTTTAGAGATTTCAGTATGGGTTATGTATCAGTACTTTCATCACTTTTCATGAAGTGTTCTAAGTGTTAATAATGAAATCGGCCAGAGCCTATTAAATACTGTCTGAAGTGACAGCTCTGCTATATTATTACAGTGTTTGCACAGCAATCATTCTGCAGGTTAAGTTATTTTAGGATGAGTGGTGTTTAAATTAAATATAGTCCCCTGTGTTCTTGTTTCATTTAAAGTCTACCACAGACTGCCTGTCTCAATATTGTGCAGTGTCAATAAGTTTTGCCGAGTCTCATTTGTTTGTTTTGCTTTTACCCCTTAGTATTCTTTTTGTCAGGCAAGATGAGGAATTTGAAAGAGTCCTGCTGTAATATTTCACAGGCTTTCATAGCACAAACCACCACAGAGCATGAATGATGGTGGAAACCAGGCTTAAATAATTTAACCCAAATAGCTACAAACTCTGGACACCATCTTAGCCAATTTAAGTTTCCAACTTTTTCTACAAAAGTCAGTACCACATTGGGCCAAAGTGAACAAGGATAGCAAATCCCCGATCTCTTCCACCAAGGTCTTTCTCCATAAGCACAGATAACAGAGATACTGTATTTACATCAGAAAGAACAGCTTCCATCTTTGCTATGCTGTTAATGTGGCTATACGCAAATACCTACTTAAGAGCATTTTTCAGAGGCATATTATCTCCTTCAGACAATTTATGGCATTAATGAGATTTAACTAACAGCTTTCCTGAAAAGTGAGCACACTGCAGTAGTTGTAATCCACCTATTTCTCAACAGGGAAATATTTAAAGTTGTAGTTTATACTCCACTTTCCCCAGTGGGTTGAAAACCCGTAACAAAGATTAGCATTGTATCCATTATTAATACTTACTCAAGCACATTCTAATAAATGCCACATACATATGCATATAAGTACATACTCTACAGCAGCCTTTGAATGCTCATGGCAAGGTATTTCCCAGAGCATACACTGCTCCTATTATGGCACCAAGTACATTTACTGTTAGCTGAGAGACAGACCAATTTGTAGGAGCAGAAAGAGTAAAGAGACCAGCACTGTGAGGCTGCAAAAGAACAAAGATGGAAATAGAGCAATGAGTTAGATGGAGGTCTGAAGGCTGGCCCCTTCCTAAAGGCACTGCTTAAGAACAAGCACAGCCCACAGTGGGTGAGGAGGTCACATTCAGTCACAGGATTTATTTCAATTTTAACATGAAATAACTATACTGAAGCTGGGGTGGATGAGGAAGAGAGAAGAAGCAGGATACTCTAATAATATTTTTTATTACCATGAGAGCTATAACAAGACTAGACCCAACAGAAACATTAAAAAGGATAAAAACCTCTCCCTAACATCTGAAGATACTCCAGCAGCACAGGGACCACTGCATTCAACTCAGCAGAATTCAAGCTAGTAGCACCAGTAGTTTTTCAGAAACTACAACCAAAAATAATCTAACCCACACTCAGCAAGAGACCACCATATCTATGCAGCTATATTTAAAAAAAAAAAAAAAAAAAAAAAAAAAAAAAAAAAAATATATATATATTAATACCAAGCACTTCAAAAGACATTTGCTTAGGAAACAGTTGCAGTAACTTAATGCACTTCAGCCCCTACTTTCTCTATCAAAGCTACTCATCACCCAGAGCCTGACATCCTCAGAGACATAAAACCACAATAAAACATAAAAACCTTGCTTTCCTGTGGTAAGGAGCCTACAGAAAACTGAGGCCAGCCCTGTGTTCCCAGCAGCTCCTATACTACAACCAATCCTCACCTCACCCCCAGGCACTGGGAAAAGCCTCAGGCTGTGCCCAGCCCAACCAGTCAGGCTCTGGCACAGCTCATTTGCTCATCACAAACAGCTGGGCAGTGGGAACAGCCCAAGCAGCCCCAGCTGGGACCCAGGGCCAGAACCCACCAAAGGCATGCACAGAGCCCACACCTGAAGCACCACAATGCAATGGGGATTATCTTAAATGTCACACAGCTGGGAACAAGAGCACTGCAAGTGAGCACAGCTGAAATGGGTAAAGCAAAGTGCAGTGTCAAGTTTTACTGAGGGAATAATTTCAAAGTACATTCTGATTTTTTTTTTTCCTTTTATGTCAAACTTAAGTGTGTGGACCTCTAAAGCCACAGTATGGAAAGAGCATGTGGATGTTCCTGTGGATGTTCTGTTCCTGTGGAAGGAGCAGAAGGCAGTAAAGAAGAGGCAGCCCAGGGAATGCTGGGTGAGGGCCACCAAACACAATCAGGAAGCTGAAAATGTTGTGGCATTTTTTTACAGGTTAAATCACCTATTCTATGAAAAAGGCCAGTCCTCCAATTCAGCATGAATAGTGGATTTGTATTCACCTCCTTTTTAAAACACTGAACCATGAAAGCTGGTCTTTGGGTGGCTCGGGAAGAATGACATTAAATTATCAAAACAGCTACTTCATATTTACCTGAATTTGTATTTTCACAATATTAAAGCCTTTGGAAATAATCTTTAAAAAATATTTGTTTTCTGGATGCTCAAAGTAACACCTTAGAATGATTCTGCAGTTCTGAGCAGACAAGATCACTTCTAGAGCTAGAGTCCTTTTAGTCCTTTTAGCTGCCATGAGATGGAAGTTTCAAATCCCCAGATAACTAAAAATCTTGACACACACCACATGTTCCACATGTTCCCAGAGTTTGCCATGCTAGAAACACTGCTGAACATAGTAGGCCCCCCTCAGCTGACTATTATTTAAGTCATGTGTAGATATTTGCAGGGTCAGGGGCCTGAGCTATAAAGAGCTCATGGGATATACTGTAATAAAAACTGGAACTAGCAAATTCTTGCTTGAGTAGCATTTATGAAGATTTATTGTAAATATATGTAAACATTAAGTAATAAATGTTGTAAAATATCAGAATGTTACAGGCTTTAGCTGCTCTGTGTGAAAACATTTTACCTAAGATAGCTTTTAAAATAGTCCATGAATATCCATGCTTTGCCATCTGCTTTTGAATTGAATGATCCCTCGAAAGCAGCACCATAAATATTTCCACAAATGAGTGATCTGTTCACTCTATATCCCCTAATGCTATCTTATGGCAGAGCAAACAAATAACTCACATGTCACATCACTGCACACAGCAACAATAAGGTGTACTCTGACTGAGTTTTAGCACATTACTAAGAACTGCATCACTGGTTGTCTCTGAGGATCTAACCTGGCTTTTTAGAGACATATTTCTTGACAGCCTGTCAAGAAAGGCTGGAGATACACATTGAAGAAAGAATACCTTTATCATCTCATTTTTTTTAGACATGATGAATTCTAATCTGGGCTGAGTCTTAAAAAGATCTGAACAAAAGGATGACTAGGAAGTAGCAAAAGAGGATTTACAAAGGGGTTTTTATAAAATGAAGTCTTAAAGGCAGGATATGCAAAAGGAAATTTTTATGCATCACTTATAAAATCTGCTAGTCTAGTCAGTATTTTAAAAAATAAGAAATTAATTTGCTGCATTTATACAATTGTTAGCTTTTTCAAAATGCTCTCAACAGCTTCTTGGAGACAATGAGAATTGTAGCAGCCAGGCAAACGCACACACAAGGTTTACTGAAGTTCAGTGACTGAAGAAAATATTTTCTGGTTGATGTTCACAAAACTCCAGGTCTCTGCTTGATCTTTCCAGCAATAGGTTCAGGCTGAAAAAGGGGCTTTGGCATGCTTTTGGCTTTTTTTTTTTCTGTTTGGCATTGAGCAGATCAGTGGGTCCAGAGGAGAGAGGTGCTGAGCAGTGTGGGGAGCATGTTCACCCTCCCTCTGAGCTTTTGCTCTGCAAAGCCCCACTGTCAGTCAGGTTTGATGAAATCAGAAGCTTTGCCCTGGAAATGGGCTGGTTTGGGTGCCTACAGAGAAGCAAGCAGAGCTTAAACTAGACCTTGTACCTGGTGTGGCAAGACCAGGGGGGTTTTCCAAGGCTCTGTACCAGCCAAGTGCTGTGGCACTTGCTGAGTCTGCCCAATGTCTGCAGCTCCCTAGTGGGAAGCTCTGTGGGAAAACCCTGTTATTCGTTTTATTTTAAAGTAACCACTAAAGAAAGCCATGTGGTGGGGGAGGGATGTCAAATGCCAAAGGCAGATGAACAAAACCAGTCTGGTCTACACTTGATACCACATCACTTGCTGATTTTTTTATTTCAAAAATGAATAAAGTAAAGCACTGTTTTAATAAGGCTCCTTTGTTTATCAGAAATAAAACATAAAGCATTCAGAGGCACAAGTGGGGAAATTATGAAGGAAAAGGCGTTAAAGTCCACTTAATGCAGTTTTCCTTATAGAAGCCATTCTTGTGACAGATGGCCTGGTCTCCCTGCCCTCCTAAAAGGAAAGAAATAGTCCTATAGGTGGACAGTAAACAAAACTTCAACTAGATGGATTGTTTCAGGAGACACACCCTATGCTGAAGTAGCTAACAGCACTGGCTGACTGACCTCAAAGCCGGTCCTTCCTGTGAGAAAAGACCTTTTCCTTTATGCTGCTGCTGGAGAGTGTCCTCTGGGGCTAACTGTGCCTGGCAATTAGGAAGCTGACTTTAACATCACAGCATCCAATGTTATATCTAACTTTGCCCCTGGGTCAACTGGCAACATCAAGGACATTACCTATTGGCTAACAAACAACAAAAATGAGGCATGGTTGTAGAAATAATAATACTCATACAATGGCACAAAGACCTATAGGTTCTAAGAAAATTAAGACTACCAGATGTTACTGTTCTTTCCAGTTGCCATGCAACCACAGCCGCCCTGCTATGCTTCACCTTCCTAATCTCCTTAACAGCTAACTCTAAAACAAGTACAATTAATTCCCCAATGCACAAGACAGGACATGACCCACTCCCGTGGTTACAGGAGTACTTTGATTGTTTGTATATAAACACTAAACAGATACAGCACCAGCACACAGCGTGGCACTGAGCTGGCATTTTGTACAATAAACACAAGTCATCGGTGCAAACTATGAACTTTCCTGTAGCACAGGTTTTTACAACTACTCCTAACAGATATTCCTTATGCTGCTTAGGAACAGTCTTTGCCAGTTCTCTGGTGATCCAGGCAGCCTCTTACCCTAGAAACCCAGATAGAAATGAGTGTGCTGTACTTCAGCTGAGCAGCATGTAGAGGCATTAGGATACATAGAGCCCACTTATGCCCTCTGAAAATAGCATTAGGAATAATGGTCATATTTTCTCTTTTAAGAGCAATGTCTCAGGTGATCTGCTGTGTTGTGGTTTTAAACAAATAGTTTCTGTACCATATGTATAAAAATATGATTGCTATAGCTGTGGTAAATCAGATAACTTCCATTATCAACAAAATGAATGGTGAACAGTCGCTTCTGCTTCTAACAAATATTTATGTATGTTTATAGATTTAGAGAAAATAATAACTACTCAAAAATCCTGTTGATTCTGATGTGGTTCTCCTTTGCACCAGGCATAGACCCATGACACTAATATTTCTACATAGCTTCCTGACATAGTGCAGAGCTGGTTAGCAGCCACAGAAATTATTCAATTAGCACTGAATATAAATATATCCCAGGGTTTCTGATTCAGCATTTAAGATGGTATTGTAATAACTATAGATTGTACAAGTGACATGCCAGTTTTGTGCAATGTCTTATTTCACAATATGGGGGAAAATACATGAAAGGGGGAAAAAAGCTGTTCCAATTAATTTTCTGTGAATTCAAGCTTGAGGGGAAGCATGTATTTGCATATAAACTGTGTAGCAATAATAATGATGACATTTCATATTTAAAAAATTATAGCTTTCTGATATTTTTAAAGGTGTTCTTAAGTGATAAATACTTCAGCTAAGTACATCATAGATATGCTCTCAAACATTTACAAGTGGTGAAAATTTTCTGTGCATCAGCTGTAGAAAATACTGTATTGGAAAGAGCAACATATTTGGCTGTGCAATAGGGTAGTGTTAAATGCTTTCATTTTCACACCTCTTGTGAATGTTCTGTTCCCTCTCAAAACTTTTCATGATGGATTGCTATTCCTGCTTTCAGCCCACTGCCAGAAGTCACCACATTCTCCCAACATAATCAGATCTCCCAGGCCAACCTGTCCACTTTTGATATAGAGACCTTGACAGTCCTGCAAAAACCAGGAAAGAATTAAAAAGCTACGTGTGCCAGGGCCTCATCTTCAGAACCACGAAATTACATGTTGATTAAAGTACCAAGAGTACATCCACACCTGGAACTCTTCTTCCAAAGATTTCCTCCAAAGGCTTCCGAGGCATGGTTGGAAATGCAGCACTATGGCCTGTTGTGCTGGCCAATGAAGAGAAGAGCAGAACTGACTGGTTACTCCCAAAAAATATCAATAAGTGGATGGTTACTTGTCAGTTTGGGGCTTTTAAGATGGAGGCTGATAGGAAACAAGTTAGCATGGGCAGGGATGTTAGAATTTAGTTGGTCTGACAGGGAGCAGCATCTGAACTATGTTGTGTCTAAGTCAAATAGATCTTACCCTTGCCTTCATAGCACAAGTATGTACTTGTCCAAATTATGGTTTCATGAGCTCATCAGGTTTTAGGGTTTGCCAGTTTTCATGCACTGTTATTCAAAGCAAGGTTCACAGAAAAAAATCACATGCTGTCTGCATAAAAAGCTCTGCATAACTGTGTTCTAGAGCCAACTCACACTTCAAAGTCAGACATGATCATGTTAGGCTATAACTTTTCACATCAGCAAGCACTGGTGCCATGATTTCCTATTACTGTTTCTCAAGCACATGGAAATGCACAAAGGAATTTTTCAGTGCCATACAAACTAATACACAAATCAGTTAAAATGATATTTTAACATTCTGATTGTATACTTAGATTATTAATTGCTAGTCCGGTCCTCCTTATATTTTCCCATCTTCTCATTATCTTGTTATTGCAGTGGATGGATGATAAGGGAGAAAGACAAACCTGAATGGTATTGTAGCCAGAGGGGCATTTAAAATATTGCTCTGCACCTGGGAAACAGGTTTAATTACTGGTGCTGTCAAAATGTTTTAATGTAAACAGGTTTCCTGATGGATCACATTTGCTTACTGAAAACTATCATCCCCCCAAACACAATCCACTTTATGGTGGGGCTCAAAAGGCAGGTATTGTAAATTAGAGCAATGAAGCTTTTATGATTAAAGATGCTTCATCTGCTTTTAATGCCTCAAATTATAGAAACTATAACAAGCCTTCACATTAAAATTTAAATAGGATTAAGAGTCTGAAATTCTCTATAAAGTAGGTGTCATAGGCCTGATTCTTTCTGAGTTAGTACAGAGTACAGTCATAGGAGGAGGCAGCTCCGACTTCTTTCTTCTAGGCAGTTTGGAATTGGTCTGGCTGTTGGTGTGCATTAAAGAGAAGGAGAGTGCCCTAACCTGTACACCAGAGGCAGTCTGATGTAGCAAGGGAGTGCTGGGACTGCCTCAGCCATGCTGTGTCTGTGGCTGGTGCTGCTCGCTCTGGAGGCTCCACAGCTGCCCACTCTCTGCCCCTGCACACTGGGGCACCTCGGCACCTCTGGGACAGACAGCACCCCCTCTCACCTACTCCAAAAGAGAATCCTCCACAAAAATACCTGCACATGAATTCAGAGATGATTCTGATTACTCTGTTGTATTTGATTTATGTAAGCATCTTATCCTATTCACGTTACTCCTGGTAATAATTCTGAGAGCAGGTTTCATATTAAGCAGTGTTTGTCAAAAGTACATTTAAAATCTGTAATTATAACATCTGCTTCCACAGCATATTTATATTCTGCTCATCCATTCAAGATACAGAAACATGGATCTTATTTGACCAAGCACCATTAGGTAAGGAAGCTCTGCTTTCAGATCTGCATATTACCTCAGCATTTAAAGGGAAAAAAAAGTAAAATAAATGAAATTATTTCACGTAGGTGGTACATGAAAGAGGAACCTCAATTCATCTTATAAATTATTCATGGTGAATTATTCACTTGACTCATATAGAGACAAAGAAGGTGCTTTTTTATACTATAAAATCTACTCAGACTTAAAACCTGTATTAATATGAAGTAATGTGTGATTATAGTTGGAGATGTATTTTTAAATAATTTTTGTGAAGTTCGACTTTTACTAAGGACGCTTACTAAGTGTGCACTCTGTTCCCTGGTAAGAGCAGTCACATGGAAAGCACGCAAGTGAAATGCAGAACTCAAAAAAAACCTAAACATCACACACAGCTTGGTAGACCAAAGTTCTTTCATTATTTTGAGGATGAAGCAAGTCCAAAACACTCTAAGGGCATTCCTCAAGATTTCTGATTTCTGTTGTGAGACCACAACCTTCTCTGTGTGTACCACAGCAGACTTTAGAAACAGTTTGCATTTTTGATAATATTTAGTAGTTCAGATTTATAAGATCCTTTTGCTAAATTATGGAAAGTCAAAGCCCTGATCCTTCCAGCCTTTAATCATGTTAATAATGGAACTGTGAATATTCCCACTGATTTATGACCAGATTCATAGTTCAGGTGAGTGAAAATACATACATACCTGCATGTTAGCAGCCTTAGAAACACAAGATGGAAACTTTTAGTCAAACAAGGCCAACATTCCAGCACTGAAACACTGCTATCACTCAATGCCCTACTGAAACAGTTAGGAATTCAAAACAATCCTTTTCTTAGTAGAAATCTCTCCCAGAGCTTCACTACTACAAGAATTTGGAACATTTCCCCCTTATTTCTGTTCTATATTCATTAATTTTGTACCATTTTGGCCTGCTTCAGCATGTTAGGATCAGGACTGAACTTGAAGATGCTCTCAGTTCAATTAATACCTCATTTTCTTAGCTGAGATCCAATGTCACACATCTCACACTTGATTAAACACGCCTGTATCAGTGAAAACTCATCTCCAATAATAACTAAAATCCTTTGCTGATCAAACATAACTCTGCTAAATGAGAGAAATTGAAGTATTCAACAGCTCCAGAAACCTGTTCACATGTAACAGCACAGATTGGAGAGATGCAATGACAGCTTGCCACCTCCCTACAACACACACCAACTAGTTCCCATGATGATCTCATATTTTAGGGCAATTATTAACATTAGGAAAACTGGATAGCTGGTGAAGCCATCTAGATGGTGGGATGGGATGGGACATAACACCTTCTCTCTAGTGATGACAGCAGTAAACCCTTCCAAATTTACAAGATTATTGCCATATTTTGTCTTTCCCAGGAAGGTTCTGGCCCACAAACTCAATAGTCAGAAACCAATGTCATACTTTACTGTCCCTCTCTCCAGTGAACAGGATGTCAATGTAATATTGCTGGGCATGTTATGGGCTCCTCTTGGTCCAGTTTACTAGATCACCAACAGCTAGCACTGGCAGCTAACAACAGATTATACCACACCATGCACAATATTACCCGTGCTAACAGACTTTTATGCTAATAGAATCCATGTTTCCTGAGGAAATAGAAGCTAAAATCCAGTATTTTATGAATGAAGGGGAAAAGAAGAGAAAGTGTAGATTACCATTTAAAATGAAAACTTTATTTGCAATAAACTTATAAGAATGGGGGTCAAATAGAGATGCTGAGTTATTGAAAATAAAAATAACTCCATATTTAAATTCATATGTTTTTTTCTGAATGTTAAGATACTAAATTTGTTTAAATCAAGGTCTTTTCCATTGCTTCTGTTAACCAATGGGATTTAGGGCAGTATGAACTTTAGGCATGTGCAGTCATGCTTCATTGCAATAGTAGGATTGTCATTAAGAAGATTGATAAATTGATGCAAAAGAAACCTGATATGTAAAGTTATACCAGACCTCTTCAACAGGATGTCAGATATTTCATTCAGTTCCCTGTATTTTATTTAGAGTGATACAAATTTTGTTCTGAAGATACCTTTCTACTCCAACTTACGAATAATTGCAAGATCTAAAATTATCTTTTTTACAATTCATTAATATTAATAGGTTTGAATTTCACCCAGAGAATGTAGAGAACTGTTTATTTCCAAGTAAATAGTATAAATCAGTAAGATAATAATCATTAAGTTGTGATGCTATTCTATTAATTTATTACATCATCCAATACTAGTAGAAACATAGCTCAGAATCAGAAATTCATCAAGGAGTTTTTATTTTGAGTCCTAACCAGATGACCTTCTGTCTTTAAACAGTACTTTTTCTTAAAAGTATGCTTTTTAAAAATTGTATGCTTTATAATTGGCAATTGGAAGTTCTAATTATAATGCAGAGTCTTAGCACAATTTGTCTCACCTCACCTTCTTTCTGTCAAGAAAAGTATCTGCATCTTTTTCCCTTTCAGATATATTTCTAATAATTACTATGAATTGAAGGTACAAAGTCTTTTGTGCTTTACTTTCACCTTTCAACTTTTAATCCAAAGAATTAAATGCACTTGCAAAGGATTTTTCTTTCAATAGACACATATTAGAGACAGTCTTAAGCTGCAAACTTTGCATCTATACTTTCATTTTCTTTACAGGCACTAGGAAAAAAACCAATAACCTGCATAGTTTTGGAAAAGAAGCAACTTCATGACCATTAAGAAGACAATTAAAATTACTTAAAAAAAATATTCTAGAAAAGATTATTTCCACTCTTGAAATCCAAAGTGCAGCTATGAGATCCATAGCTGATCATCTCTAATCCAAACAAGGCAAAGCAGAGAGCAGGAAAATCTGTGCCTCTGCTCCTTTCCTGCAGCTAAGCAGCCATTCTGCTCCTTCTAAAAGTAATCAAAAGGGATTTGGACATTGCTAGCAGACAGACATAGAACAGTCATCACAATATTAAAACACAGAAAATAAATTAGAATTTATTTAGTAGAATAATCTGAGAAAGTCTAGTCTTGAAAAATCAGCTTTTATCCTTCGGTTAATTAATTTGTGAGAAAATTTTTTATCAAATCTCATTTTTAACCTTACTGTCAGTTGGTGAATCGGCCTGTTTTTCTCAAGTGGGTGTTGGCTGACAGCAATGTCTTATGTCACACATCTTCAAAGACTTCTATTTTTTAAAAGAAGACTTACATTGGGAAAGGACAGGAGGTCTTTTGAAATTACAGTACAACGTATATGTTTAAGTTTACTTGTAAGATGTTTCAAGATGTATGTGTCCCATGATGTGCCTCTCATGAAAAGTTTTTTTTTGAATCATCAAAGCAACAATTTGAACGTCCTTTTCAGAAAGGACAGCTTTTTGTAGAAAAAAATTGTTCCATAAATACCAAGAAAAGTCATTATTTTTGAGTTCTTAACCCAAAACTTCTATATTTTGGGGAGGAAGTGGGGGGGAGGGGGAGAGGGTAGGAGAGTACTAATCAGCTAGAAATTTGTTACTAAAATGAAAGAGAATTACTTTTGCTACTGTGAGAGGGACAATAGCAAAACAGTTCTTGCAACTACTTTCTAAATTGATTCATAATTACACTGCAGCACTGCACACTGCAAAGCTGTTTCTACACTAAACATCACTTGGACATGCTCACATTTTTGGAGTGAAAACAAGTATGCATTTTTCTCTAGAGGACTGCATTGTGGGAACATTTGCATTACAAATGTGACATAGAATTTCATATACTTTGGGTGCTTGCTGGAAACTGACCCTGTGCCATAGGTTTGAAATTTATTATGTATTAATTGCAGCTTTGTGTTTACACACAGATTAGCAGGCTATCTCGTACTTATATTTTTGCTAAGAAAAGTCTTCTAGGAATGGGAAACACTGACTTTGGCACTTCCTTTACTAGGAGAAGAACTGAAAAAAAAATGCAAGTTAATCTACATTCAAACTGTGTCAAATGTTGGATTGCAAGTGTACATGATTCTTACCCAATTATTATTTTGTGTGAGGAAATATAGAACAACAGTGCTAAAACATTGCACAAAATTCAAAGTTAGCAACCTTTTACAGTTAAAAAAGTATCTTTGAAAGACCTTTCTACAAATTTTATAGGGTACAGACAAATAAAATCAATGTACAGACAACTTAAATAATGTGTGGATAATTTAGGCCTTTCTGTTATTGCTAAGTGAGGACATTTTCTGCATGATTCTATGAAAACCCCTTGTTGAGAAGTTTTACAAAAGGCTTAGCTATTGACAGTTACTTTTGCAGGAGGCAAACCTAGTGAACTCACATCTCTTCAAAGAAAATTTCAGTCCTGGATACAGAAATTGTATTAAAAGTTAGGATCCATCTCCTGCAAGCCAGCTGCAGGCTGTCTGCAAATACCCCCTGAGCCGCTCTGCACCTTGGATCCTGCTAAAGACGACCAGAAGCTTTAATTCATGGTTTATAAATATTGTTCAGGGTACTTGTCTTTTTAATCCTTCTCTGTAATTTCTTCCTGTGTGAAGTTCCAAGAATCAACTTTTTCCCACACAAGGATCAGGGTGGACACAGAGCCAGAGCAGAAATGATGGCTGACCCTGGTAGCCAGATGTGGCCCATACTCATGGTCTGAAGACAGGCTGAGCACTAAAAGGACTCCCAGCATTTCAGTGCTGGTCCCTGTCATTACCTCAGTGCCTCAGAACAACTGACTGGTGCAAACTGCTCTGGCTGTGACTGCTCAAAAATAGAAACTTAGACCACCAAATACAAATGCCAGAATATTTTTATAACCACACTTGGTACAGAAGCCAGATTTCTTGTATTTTAGTGAGTGCTAAATATGATCCTCTGTATGGTCCTTGCTGCCAAACAGCAGAATGGTTAAAACACCATTAAAAAACCCAGATATCCATCTCTATCATATTTGCTACATTGCTGCTACCTACTCTAACCCTTCCAGTTAGGCTTAGGAAGTTGGTTGCAAAATAAACCTATTTTAAAAATTGCCATAAGTTTTATTTTAACAAAACAGTAAAACTTATTTTTTGTTGTAAACACAATACAGCATCTGAAAGGATATTTTTTTGAGTGACAGCTGAAAATCCATTATCTATAACATGTGCAGCAGAAACTTCACATCCATGCTCATCACAGCATTAAGAGCCTGAGAAAAATCTATCCAGTTCAGTGACCTATTATCCATGCTATTTGATTGGATACAGCCAACGCTTTTTCATTTGGATAAGACTCAGCTTTAAAATTTTTAAAAATTTCTTTACCCTTTTAAGGGAAATACAAAAGATATGCTGTAATACAGCTGTATATCATGCTAAAATGCTATGGTGTGAATCATTCAATATGTATTGTAAAAAAAAAAATCTGTTCCCTATACATCAAGGGAACAAGTACTTGAGAATGGTGAAAAAATGGAACCTGCAAAGTACTTTAATGGAAATGGAAGCATTAAGGTGCTCAGTTTTGAAACACAGCAGCACCTGTAGATACAGAAAGGAACATCGTGGAATTTCAAGTCCTCACACATGTTTTCAACCCACATTTCTGTCAGTATGAACGTCATGATGGACACATTTGTCTGCAGCTTTAAGTTTTGGTCCCTCTATTCCTCTGTTTGTAACATAATACCTCTGCACAGAAACAGCCCAAATAGGAAACAGGGCAATTTCTCACACCCTCTTATTTCAGGATTTCTGCTGCCTTTTTTCCTCAAGTCATTACTCTGCCTGGATCTGAGCAGGCTCAGCTGGGGGCTGCTCTGAAGGAGCAGAGGGCCAGCCCTGCAAAGCACTCTCACTTTGGCAGCATTATTTGCTCTGTTGTGTACAGCAGTAGCTTGTCCTCTGTTTTGTTGACTATGGCTATAGGAAAAAATCCCAAATAGTGATGGTTTTGGCTGAAGGTATATTGGAAGGAGCCCAGTTACTCCTCTTCCCTCCCCATCTGACACTGGCAGTGTGCACCTTGGGAAGGTGCTGTCCTTGTACAATGCACACAGACTTTGTAGCAGTTATTAGGCAGAATACAGAAAACAATTTTGGCAGTGTGTTGTATTGATTATGGATGAACTGCAATGGTATCAATGAAGCTGCCTTCACTACTGACTGCTTCCCTTTGCATAAGATAAGACCATTCACAGTTAAAAGCTGTTTCTTCATCTTTCCTCAGGAGCCAGAATTATGGAGGTGCTTGTGCACCCACTAAAATCAAACTGGAATTATGTCTAAAACTTTTCCACAGCCACAGGCTGTTAATGACTGCAGTGCTCACAAGAAGTCTACTTTTATATTTAATGCTTTATGGTAATATATACCAATAAGATTTGTACCACTCCACTTAGACTTTCAGCTTTTAAGACACAATTTTCAAACAATGAAACCTATGGATAAATTTTTCAGTGGGTGGAAGTGTACTCAAGAAGAGATTAATAGGACAAGAAAGACAAACAGATTGCAAAAGGGATTTAAGGGATGAGAATCTCAACAAGGATACTGAACCATAGAAACTCCCTTACAATTTCCATTTAACATGCTAATAAAGGATATTAAGTACAGAAGTGTCCTGAGGGAACAAGACAGATGCAAATATTAAGAACAAAGTAGTAGCTAACCTTCAGGTTTTGGATTAACATGTACTATGATTCAAGAAAGTCCATGAAAGCCCATCAACCACAGTCTCTACTCCTTTCCTTTCTCCAGGTCCACATAGCAAAGAACAATTTAATACTCAAGCTAAGAGGCTTAAGTATTGGCTTTTACACAATTTTACTGCTTTTCTGTCACCAGGGCTACAGCTATGACTATTGCCGCTACTGGTAAAGAAAAAAAGTTCAGCTTTCGCTGAGTGCTTTGAAGTATTTAGGCAGACAATGCCAATAAACATAAAATAATCACCAGTTTCTCCTAGGGAATGTAACAGAAAAATCTAACACAATTTAAGGTCAACATTTTATAAACAGGTTATATAATATTTGTTGGATATGACAGAAAAATGGAATGGTAAAGCAGAAAGTCAGAAGAGATTACTATAAGATATCTTTGTTTAGTATAAGAGCAATTGGTGATTGGAATGTAATCAATACTGGAATACAATTATTTTTATCTACCCCAAAGAGAAGGAAAAAAAGTAAGTTCAGGTAAGAAAACTGTAAAATTAATTTTTTTACTGATAGCATTTAATGCTTTTTGTAACTAAATTTCGAAGCACTCAAGAGTTCACTACCACTATCATATTCATTTTATAGACACTGAAATTGAGATACATGATCAGAACAAGTAGCTTACAAAAAATATGTATCCAAGAAATTGCCAACACTGAAGAGCAGATTGTGGAACCAGCAGGCAAATGGATATAAAGAAGAGAGGGAGTGCACATGTAAGCCATACTAAGCACCCACACAATTGCTATTTGTCTATTATCCTCCACACATAATAATCTCTCTTGAAGCAAAAAGGTAGCCATACAAATCTGTATCTGCTTCTTATTGCATATAATTGTTTTCCTTTATTTGATAAAACAGATTTAAATTACTGTTGCATTGTCAGATTATGTTTCTCTGGCCTATTTTATCAAATGCATTGGCTAAATGTGTGTCTGGTGACAATTTTGCCTGGTTGGATTTAATGTGACTGGCAGACATATAGGCCATTTCACCAGTGCCTCCATAAGTAAGGACCACCGTTCCCAAGTCCCAAATAGCTGACAAGTGCACAAAAGGTATATTTTCAGTTCAGCAAACTTGCTATCATCACTTCTGGTTTTTGTTTATTATGCAAACCAAATGGCATCCAGTATTTCTGTACAATTGATAATTGCTAATTATGGAAGGAAACGTTATCTGATTGTCAACCATGGAATCAAATGAATTGAAAATATTCCATCAAGCATTTAACAAAAGTGTAGGAAAAAGATGGACTAAAAATAACAATGAACGTGTTCTTTGTGTTGAAAGATCATTGGCAGAAGTAAATCACAAAAAATTCAGATCCTTATTGCTTAATCATCTCACATTTCATTAACCACAGCTGCCAATTGTCTTGTGCAATGTGAATTGCTTTTCCTAATGAAAAAAAAATCATAGACTAGAAATCAGTTTCACTGAGATGCAGTGTTAGAATGCAAATATTAATTTCTGAATTAATTCATGACAGAGGGCTTGGCCAACCTGAGCTAATCACACCCCTGGGGTCCTCTAATCCTCTAAAGCTGATTATCTCATGATTGTCACACCCACTGGGAGTTGCCTTTGTCATTAGCAAATTCAAATCGTAGTTTAAAAAAAAACAACAAGTTGTTTTGATGCTAAGGTTGGGTAGTGAATAGCAGCTCCAGCTCTAATCCTTTGGCTGGCTGACAGGAGGAAATGTACTCTAGTATGTGTAGTTGCTCCCTCAGAATTATTAGGATTGAGGAAGAACGAACAGCTACCAAGTCAGGAGGCAATATTATATACTGATAAGACAGGTTTGTCCCTCGACTCTTAAAGCAGATACAAGTAATAAATACATGGTATTATCTTTTTTTCCCCATTCATTATTTTCTGAGTTTGTTTTGAAGGCAAATTAGCATCAAGACACGAAAATATTTGTGCAACAAAAATCATTAATGTGGTTGTATAACACGCATATCATGATGTCCTCAACAAAACCTGTGTTCCATCAAGACTGTACAAGCTGCAGGTGAAGAAGAAAATTCACAGGATGCATTTGAAACAACTGGAAGTGAACGGGTGACATCTGTCTCCAGCAGGTACTTCTAATTCTATCTACTGAATTACATCAGTAGAGAACTAAAGTCAAAGACTAAAGCACACTGCTGGGGCATTTACACATACACACTCCCATTGTGAAGGAGTTTCTCCATGTGAGATAATTTTAGTTGTATTCTGTGAAACTCATGTTGTACAAACATTATAAAATTTGAATCTGTGTCAAGCTGGAAAATTGTGCAGGGAAGCTGGCACTGAGGGTATGATTTCAATTATTAATCACAGTTGCTCAATTTGCATTGTTTTTGTGGCCGCATTTCCAAGCTGCTGGAATTTGCTTGATACATTAGCTGTCTAACCACTGTATTTAAGTGCAGGATAGTGGCTTTCCACTCCCTAATCCAAACACTACTTGTGTCTCATTTGAACTGTTTACATTTCTCATAATGGCTCTGTATTTGTGGGATTCTTTTTTCTCACTGTTTGTTTTAGATAAAAAGCGAATAATTGTAGGTGGGCAGAAGTTTGCCTTCACTTGCAGGTATGGGATATGCTAGAAAGTAAAATCTATTAACTTTTGCAGATGGTATATGAGAACACTGTTGGTACTGTTTTGAAATTCTTAGAAATGCTAGTATGACATATTTATTTTCAATCTATACATACATTTAAGATTTCACTCAGCTGTAGTGTCCAAACTATATTGCAATATGAAGTGAGTCTTGCTTAGTGAGATTCACACTTATCTCCAGAGGTTTGCATAGGAATTTAACACTCCTTCTGCATGAAAGCTTAGAAGGTGCAATAAAATATGTATTTTGTAAAAACATGTATCATGGTGGGGAATGTGCATAGCAGGGCTCATGATGTTTCAGCAATATAAAGAAGTGCAAGATCTGCTGTAGAAGTGTAATTGTGTGTGGTTTGCAATTAATTTTGCACACAACCTGAAATTTAGGCTACTAAATTTGTAGCTAGGCTACTAAATTTCTCGAATGAGCTGAGAAATTTTTATCAGGCAGGCTAAAATCTACTCTACCTCACACTGATGATCTGTTCTCTGTCTATAGGTACTGCATGCACGCTGCTACTGATGTGAACATTTGTCCTTCCCTCAGGTGTGCTGCAGGGCCTGTACTCAATGGTCCACACTGGGTATGCATGCTGAGAAATCCAAGCTGCACAACGAGAAATTTGCACTGAATTTCCTGGGAAGGCACCACTTACCTCTCCCACAAGGTACTCACGACCTGTATGTATTATGAAATTTTCATTGTAAACTGGACATCAAATTTTACCAAAACAAAGGTAGCACTGTAGTAAAATTGGCCTAAGTACACAGACACAGATGCACACACACACAGTAACATCTTGAAGATACTATAGAATTTTACCAAAACTCTACCTACAGTGGTGGCAAGACTTTTTTCGTCAAATCTTCCTAATTCTGCATGAAATAGGAAATGTTGTTTCACGTAAAATATTTTAGGCATATTTTTGTTATAAGCTTTTAATGGGCTTGAAAATCATAATGAAAGTTTTATAAATTAAGTGTATTCTGGAAAATTTTACTATTATAATTTCAAAACCAGTGCTGCCAATCTCTCCAAGTCTTTATATACATGCTATTTGCATGCAGCCTCAGCTCCCTCTTGCAAACACACATGGGGTCCTTTAAAGTTTAAGTGAATTACTCATGTTAAAATTGAAATCAAGAACTCAAAAATTCAAGGTTTTATGCACATGGACCAAATAAAAACCAGCCACTGGCCACAGAAAACTTATTTTTATAATTTTTTTTAGAATGGCAGAAAAGCTTCTGTGCTGGAAATTATGGAGAAATACTAAATACTAAATTCTCTGAATTAAAAGTCATATCTCTCAAACAAGTTATCCATCTATTCAAAATGATGATTTTAAGAGGCTGCTTTGCCATGGATTTTATAGGGTAGGTTAAAAAAACCTGAAAAAATCTAAACTCAAGGATCATGTAAGAAAAGGGTATCAGAGTGTATGCATTATCAGAATTTAAAATAATGTATATTCTTCCTTACATAGCACTTCGATGGGTTTATTTTTTAAAAAATTACATATCTGAAGTAAACTATTCTTTATTGTATCTTAATACACTGTGAAATTCCTGTCCACAGGAAATGAGGACATCTAAATTAGTGTCATATGACAGTGGAAACAATTGAGTTGTAAGAACTGAATTAACAATTGTAGTGGTGAACCCAAGTCTTTCCCTGTACTTGCCAGTGTTTTAATTCTTCAGCTTTTACTGTAAAAATAGTTACTTTTCTGACTGCTTTAGAATCTAAATCTTCAAACTCTTTTCATTATTAAAACTTGTAAATCTCTTAGAAATTTTTCAAAATATTTTGATGCAAGCTTATTCTAGAGAGTGTAGAATGTGTGTGTGCAAGCACACGTGCCTGTGTGTGAATACACTTTCCTCAATGTGCCACCAGCAAAATGAACCCTCTGTCTTTTGGAGTATGACTGAGCTTTTTACAATGTAGCTATAGAGCAGGAAAGAGAAATGGGATTTTTAAAAAGCCCTCTCACTTCTTTTGAAAGCTGTGTATAAACCAATAATTTAGCACGGAGGGAGGAAACAATTTTGATAGATAGGACAGGTTTGGGTAAAACACTTTTTTCTAACAGTTTTTTTAAACTTTTCTCAACATCATTGCAGCACTCTGAGTCACCTGTTTTGTATCCAAGCCAGAATCTGAGCCGGAACATCTCGAACAGTTCATGGGTGAGTATGAAGAGATGGATACAATGTTCAGCCATAACAAGTCCCATTTCTTCACAACATGCCTCATGTAGAGAAAAGTCTTGTGATGAAATTGAAACATGTCAACACTGTAGCAGACTGCATGAGTCAAATGGAAATCAGGTGGTAAAAACATCTTTTAAAGCTGTGAATACACTATTTTTATTTACTTACAGTTATTGTGGCAAAACAGAGGCCTCACCAGAAATCAGGCTCACTCTGTGTAAGAAACAGATTTTCTTGGCTCCAAAGGAGAGGGAGAGCTTGCTAGCTTATATTGCATATTCTATAGACAGTTATGTGGACCCTATTGGCTTCTATAATATTTTGAAAATGCATTCACAATAATATTCTCTTTCCATGCTAGTAATGTCAGTGGGAGTCCTGGTAGTATTCTATTTAGGCACACTGAGAAAATAATAGGATTTACAATAGCTGGCAATTTGTTTTCTACTGCCACAATGTCTGCTTTTGTTACAGTCTTTGTAGCTCTTAGAAATTTCTTTTTGGCTATTCTGTTCATCTTTTCCACAGAAACATTTTTTCAGTGTGAATTGCTTCAGTATGAATTGGAGTGGTTTTGCTGCCACGAGTTTTTATTGCTAGAACTGATACAAATAGCGCAAATGTTTTTTCCAGAAATAGTCATTCACATTTTTAATGTCTGTGGGGCTGATGGCTGGTCTCACCAGCAGTACTAGCATGCTATTTCAGAAGACAGAGAATATTGCCAAATCCTAGTAGCGTGCTTGTGGGTTGTCCTTTTGTCCTTAATCACTTCCAATTATTGGAGGGAGCCAAGCCTCCAGGTCTTCCTTTGCTAGGCCATTTTGAGGATTTCGTTTTCATATGCGATAAATTAAGAAGGGAGGTGAAGGAAGAAATAGTATTTGTTTGCCACATCTTAAATAGGGAACTGTAGTCCTAAACTTCTTTTTGAAAGTCCAGTCCAATCCCATAGCAAATTGACTGTTGCTCTGGTCACCTGCCACACAAGGATAGTAGTACTGAATTTTTTAATTGCTTACCATTTTCTTCAGGTTAATCAGTCAGAGCTGTCTTTCTACTTAAAAGCCCAACAGAACTCAGTGCAACACTAGGATCCACAGACCTAGCTAGTCTCAAACCCAGACATATCCAACTCCATCTACTGATCAAAAGATGCTCACAGCCACTGCCTGAATCCTAAAGGTGTGTTTCCTTTTGTGGCCTCATCATCTGCCTCAGCAGTCAATTTTTCCTGATGGGCAGGGATGAGTCCAGAAGAACCTCAACAACTGAGTCTAAGGCTGGACTCAGGCCCAGCCTAGTAAAATGGTGTTTGGGAGGCTCCTAGCTGAGCCAGCACCATGGGACACAGCCTTTGGTCCCAAGGCTGGGCTCCAGACAAGGGGCCCAGTGGCAAAGTCTCACAAGTGCCCACTGTGCACTGGGGAAAATGCATTTAAATATTCTGCCTTTCCATGCTCAAGAAGATAGAAACCCATTTAGTAAAAGATGATTATTAGAAGTTAATTTGATGTATTTTTTTTTCTGCCAAATTACCAATTAATGTAGCTGGAAAGAAATATTTTACAGATGTATAATCAAGCCCTGAAAGGAGAGCTTCAATTGAAGCCTCTAACTATTAATGTATTAAATTATCATCATGTATCTTCAGCTGATTATATCAAGCACTCTTCTAGAATTTGAGGAAGTAGTAATAAATTAAATGATAAATTACTATTGATTATTTTTTAACTTATTATCCTCTAGATTTTGATATGAATATTGCAAGCTGATGCTGAGATATAGTGAACATAGGCAATGGTTTGAAACAGATACCTCTGCATAATAATTGTATATTAGGGTTGCATTTTTCTCTATGCTCCATTGCTAGGTCATGTTGATTTATGACAATCCTTTTTAGGCATGAATTTATGCCTCTGTACATAATAGCAAGTTCTCTTCAGATGGAGGAAGAGAGCTAACTACAAGGTTTTAGTTTAATTTTGTCTATCCAAAACTACTATCAACAGTAGGTTTTATTAAATGCAGAAAATTACTAAGATAGTTAATAGGTTCTATGATATCTAAAAATTAATATTTGTATTACTACAGTAGTTCTAATAAATATATAGCTTCTTATTAATTTTTGGCATTAAAAATGCAATAATTTTACAGTACATAAGGGTGTTTTATTGGTCATTACAAAACTCAATTTCCTTTCAGATAGCTCCCTGAAGTTTTGTCTCCCAATTACAGAAATATTTCTGAATGCATTTTTAAAAGAGTCACAGGTCAAACTATCTAAAAAGACCATTGAAAACAGACTTTTGAAAGTGGCCAGCTACATGATTCTGTTTTCCTTAGCAAATTCAGCCTGGAAATATAATCACAAATTTAGGTGTCATAGCTTGGTAGAAAAAGCCTTTGCATCCTACTTGTCCTAGGCTGTCCATATAAACAGCTCTTAATAGGGAGGGAGAAGCAGATGCAGAAGATTATTCTGTCTTGAGAATGTCCATATAAAACAGAGATGAAATAATAAAGAAAAATACACTTTCAAGTGTATGTCTAGATGAATATTTGTATCTTCTTAAATTTTAGTAAATATTCAGAAACTGCATACCCAAAGACTGGACAAAAAGGTGGAAGTAAATGCACTACAATGTTTCTTGCTTAAGTCAATAACAAAGGCCTGGTTTTTAGCTATAACACTAAGAATTTCACAGAGAAAAAGTCATGTAGAAGTATTAAAACTTCACAAAAGTAAGGTAAAAATAGCATTGAATATAATTACTAACCTTTGGATTTAAAAAAAAGAAACATCTGGAATATTACTTAATTTCATGGAGAAAGCAGCATAATAAAAAAAAACTTCATTAAAAAATGAAAGTACCCAAGGCAGCAGAATACAACTCTGAAAAAACTTTATCAGAATTATTATAATTATCCAGGAATGCTTGATTTGTAGAAAACTCTTAAGGTAAACCTAAAGAAAAAGCATCATAAACCACCAGAAGTCCTTCCTTGGTCCCCCTATCAGCCCTTGGTTACAAAGATACATCACCTTAATGCTCTCAATCATCATTGATCAACCTTAATCAGCACCTATAATGATTATTTTGAATTTTAACTTGGAAGCCATGAATATAAAATCAAGTATTTTACATACCAGTACTGCTTTTTTTTTTTTTTTGCAATGTGTGATTATCACCTTCAGAAGCCACGTGAAAATGTTCTGGCCAGCAGGAGAAAAAGTAAAGCTAAATGACAAATTCTTTAAAAAAGGCTTGAGAAAAGTAGAGGAGTTATTCTAGTAAAAAATTAAAATATGGCAATTTTTAAGAAGTCTGATGAGCCAGAAGAACATTCCTGAGAAGGTGTCCTATTCTAGAGAAGAGATTTAAATATCTTCTGGTTAATGTGTGAAATCTTGCAAGACAAAATTGAAGACATTTATCTTATTCAGTACTTATTAACTTTTAAAATAATAAAGAGATTCAATGACTATCATCAACACTATAATCTAATGCCCTGTTTTCAGTACAGAAATAGAAAAATTTATTTCCCTATACCAAAAAGCTTTATGAATTTGGGTAAATCAGTGAGCCATGACATCAACAGTTCTTGTCATTTCCCTACTTTTTCTTGTTTGCTATACTCTCTTACACCTTTCACTAAGTATGAAACAGTGGAAGAAATGAAAATCTTGAAAAAGTAGCCTGGCTCACAAAATATTATAATCTAATGTCCACATCAATAAAAATCAAGATTGCGATAGTTCCTGTGAATAAAAGCCTTGTGGATTATGGAGTTAACTCTTTCTAAGGGCTTGGACAGGCTGTTTTTCTGGTCCCAGTGGCCTTATTTCCTTCCTGAAGGAAATTGCCTCAAAGCAGTGGTAGACATTCAAAAGGTTTTTTGCAAATAGCATGAGAAATGTATTAACTGCTCATGCAATGTGACATCTTACCTGCTGTTATTCATGATTATGTTTAATAACAGGAATAGGAAGTGCTGTAATTACAAGCCCCAGCCCCCAACAGACCCTTCACCCAAAGTTAGTGGAATATTGTTGTGTTGGATGGTTTGTTTCTGTTCAGTTCCAGGGGGCTGTATAGCCACTAGCATACTGGGAGGGATAAGAATCAGAAATAGGAGAAAAAGAGCACACAGCATAGAGGATCATTCTGCAGTTGACATTCTAACAAGAGGATGACAGTCAGGCACCATTTAAAGCAACAAAACTGTTCAGGAGACATTATGCACAGCAGAAGAGCTGTATATGTGTATGTAGTTGATGCATGCAAATAAAAACTGAAGATTGAACCAGGTTTTTCCATTATCTGTGAAACTTAGGTAACCATTTCCTTTAAACAATTAGATCAAATCAGGACGCTCCATCCTGGCTTGAAGTAACCCAAAACAATGGGGCTAATGTCTTCAGATTTGTTAGCTTGTTTCCAGCACTGGCATTAAAAATATTGCACAAATTTTTACAGAGTTTTAAAGGCATATTTAGGTAGTTTTCTATTAATAAGACATTATTACAACATTGCTATAGCAACCTAAAAGTTATAGTTGAAAGAAATTTTTTAAGCCTTTCTACCCAGGTACTTCTAATTTTCAAAGCTTTTTAAAAATTCTTTATATTGTTCACTGGTTTCGTTTAAATATTTCAAATCTGTTGTTAATAGCAAACACTTTAGAAAACTTTTTTTGAGAGGATTGTCATGCTTGACAAATCAGTGTGTATGAATATCCCTACTTGCATTAAGAGGTATGTTCAGAAGATGAGGCAGTATTCAATGAAATGGGTATAAAGGCAGATATTGAAATGATAAGTAAGGCTGTAAGTTTATACAAAAAGTCAGTAAATTAAAAATTGTTATATCCTTAACACCTGCAATACTGTCCTAAGCAGAGAGATTAACATAGTAGAGAGGGCAGTATTAAATGACTGAAGTAGGCAGCATACACAGCAATACAAAGCACTATGTAAGCACAGGGTTATTTTGGGAGACAATTTCTCCACTTGTATGTACAAACCCTTATGCTGACATAGGGCCTGATTTACTGTGGCAGAAAAGCAGCAGAGATGAGAAGAAAGCCCAGAAGCCTGTCAGTGGGAAGTTTTCCCTTCAACAAGTAGTTTTCACTCAAAAGTATCAACAGTTTTCACCTACAGATGTGTATGCAGGGCCAAGAGATCAGCTCTGTGACTCTCCTTGGCTACCACGTTAAACAGCTGAGCTTTGTTTATAGCCAGACCTGGGTGGAGATTTCTTCTCCTCCTCCTCCCTGAAAGGATCCATAGGCAAGGTGGAATAATCTAGAAAGCCCATTATTTTTGTTATCTGCAAGTGTTGCCTTGAGGACAAATTGGACATTCTCGCAGCTGACATTTTCCTTTCTGGCTAAAAGAGAAAAATCTAATTTTCTCATGGATGTCAAATGCTTTAATTTTTTCAATCTTTGAGTCAATGTTGAATCATGCTCTTCTGGCCACAGGGAGACAATCATGACTGATATACTCACAGGAGTATATCTCCCTACTCCAGAGCAGAATTAACCTATTTCTGGTAGATATTTTCCTCTAGCACCTTCTCAGAAATCCTCCATGACTCCACAATCTCACAGACAAACTGCTTTATTGTTGCATTGCACTTAGGAGGGTGTGGTAATCTTAGGGCTAGGAAGTTTTTTCCTGATGTCAAACATAAATCTCTCTTCCTGCAATTATGCTGAATTTATCCCTTGAAGATAAACTACTGTGTTCAGCAGGAGGTGATGTGTGGATGATGATGTGGTGACTTGTGAAAAGACATCCTCGCTCCTCAATGTGCTACTCTTACAAGACAGGTGGTTTATATTTTCACTAGAGATCATTCAGTTGAAAAGACATATTCATCTGAAGGGAATAGTCCAGATTTCAAAGAAATATAATTTTTTACTATTGATTTCTTTTTCAGTTATACACAGGATATATTATACAGTATTGTATACAGTACAATACAAATATATAATCTCATGGATGATTTTTGTAGGGAATGTTTTTTGTTTGCATAGAATAAAAATTAGGTCTTGAAGGAAAAAATGCAAATTTTGCTTTACATGTTTAAAAACTTTTTCCATATGTACTGAACAGCCTACAGAAAAAGTCCCTTATAAGCAGATACATACTAATAGACAATAAAGGCTGGAGTGTTCTCAAACATCTGAAAATTTTTCAGGGCATAAGCTCCTTGATTCCTTCAGAATACACCTAGAAAAAATACTCCTTTCATAGCATTTGTTGACAGAAAATGATGATTTCCTATTTTAGGTAAATTAAGAATTTTACATTTCCTAAGGTTAAAGGTTTCTAAAACCAGCTGTTTCTGGCATAATCAGAGAAGAAATACATATGGAAGAGACACCAAGTAACATATTCTGTTTCTTGCTGCTAAGTGAGTTTATCTGACATCTCTCTTCTTTTCTTCAGGAAAAGATGACCACATTAAATTAGTGAAATTCTTTCTGCACAGCTTGAACTTGCTGGATTTTAAACCTCTGAATATTGATTTTAAACCTCTGGCAAACAATGAATGAGAAATGCAGAGTAGAATATACAGGCTAGCACTGTTCATCTGTGGACTGGAAAAGACTTCAAACTTAGGGGAGAGAAGGGGACTCAAGTAAGCTTTTACATGAGAAACAGTGAGTTCAATTTGTACATCATTCCTCAAAGAAAACAGGAACATAGGTTTGGCTGGGATAGAGAGGATGTGAACAGAGACATCAATGTGTGATGAATGTAGACCATAGCAATGACAATCTCATTTTTAATAAGGTTACTGAAGCTGCTGTTGTTGAAGGTCTAAATTCAGTCATTGTCTCAGCAGCCCAAAGGGATGATAGCAGCATGCAACACTGTGAATATAGTTAAGAAAAATAAAGGAGCTATTACATCCCAGAATCACAGCTACATTTCTGCATTGAGGCAATTTGGCAATTTAGTGACACCAAAAGCTGACAAAGCAGGAGAGGCAACTGACACACACTGACACAGAGAACCATTGGCAGTACAACTGCTCTTGGCAGGGAATGTGTATCCAGATCCAGACCTGCTGCAGTGTAATTGCAACTCCATGGAAATCAAACATTTAAACTGTGCAAATTGGGTCTGAATTAAATCTTTCAGGTTTTATACCAATTTTAAATGAGCCTCCTCAATTTTTTTTTTCCCAGGGTAACAATATTTGATCTAAGTGCTACCAACAGCATGGAAAGATGACAGTAACAGCAACTTTGGGATTCTTTGTGGTTCTTCTGTGCTGCTCAAGGAAGTGCTGAATTCATAGAATTGTAGAATGTTTTGGGTTGGAAGGGACCTTAAAGATCATCTAGGTCCAACCCCACTTGGGGGTCCACTAGACCAGGCAGCTCAGGGCCCCCTCCAACCTGGCCTTGAACACTTTCTGGAATGGGGCATTCACAGTTTCTTTAGGAAAGGTGTTCTAATGACTCACCACCCTCATGGGGAAAAATTTCTTCCTCATATCTAACTTAAATCTCCCCTCTATCAGTCTGAAGCCGTTACACCATATCCTGCCCCTTTATGCCCCTGTACAAAGTGCCACCCCAGCTTTCTTGTGGGCTCCTTCCAGGTACTGGAAGGTGTTCTAGTGTCTCCTTGGAGCCTTCTCTTCTCCAGGGTTAACAACTCCTACTCTCTCAGCTTGTCTTTAAAGGACAGGAGCTCCAGCCCCCAGATCATCAACTGGTGACTCAACTGGTATCACCATTACATTTTTTTCCTAGCTAAAATGAAAAGTCCTAGGGATTCAGCTTTCACAGTAATCTACAAGGAGCTCCATAAAACAGGAATATGTTATGGGTTAATTTCCCGCTTGGAATATTTCACACAGCTTTTTACCTAGAGAAAGAAACTTCAAAGGAAAAATAAACTAATGACTGAAGATGTTGGCTGACAAGGGCAGGTTTGTAAAAACAAACTGGTTTTAATTGAAAAGATTTTTATTAACCACTTAGTTCACACTGACTCAAAATAAAATACACAGGTGCCTCCTCTCACGATCTAGTCATGCCTTTTTCCCTGCAAACCTGTCCATGAAATTCTATGGTGTTCAAGATTTTTAGCAGAGTCAGAGGCCAGAGAGCAATTAAAATTAATAACTAGTCACTTTCTGTGAAGAAGGTTATATAGAAATATGCTTGCTGTCAAAAGTGATAATTTATCACTTACATGACACCTAGGGAACACAAGTATGCTGAAGCATGGAAACATTGCACTGGAGTTAAAACATTTTTTTTTCCTTCCCTTTCTTCACTCCTTCAACTAAGATATATGATGTTGCTACTGAAAACCTATTCATATTTGGAACCAGATCAGGTCTGAAATATGTTTAATATATTCTATCTGAGGAAACAGAAAACTAAATAAGAAAAATAATTTATTTACCAAACCCATGCAGTCATGGTATAACTTAAACCAAGGCAAAATGTCACGAAATAAGAATTGTGACATTCCACACATGTGTAAATGAATAGTTACACACAGAACATAGAGTGTACAACAGACTGCACAGGATGCAAAAAATATTCCCATTTTTACTCAGATTAATATTTAACTGTCACTTAATCCACCTAAGTACAATTTCCATTTTTTCAATATCCTTGGTTTTAGTTTAGAGTGTGTGGGTGTATGAAAATATCTCACATGTACTCACTGCTCCTATATACATCAAACAAAATAGGGTGACTTACACAGGTGCATCAAGAGTCCTCCAGGAATATTTGTGAAAAATTATCTTTATGAAAACACAGTTTTTTATTTTTTAACATGTTTTCTTGTGTTTTCCAGTACATATTCCTGGCCAGGAGTTATTCCCTGCCATTTTTGTAGGACCTGGGCTCATTCACTGCAAGATAAGTCCATTCTACTGCAGACCACATAATGATGATTTCTCATCATTATGCACTGCACAGCTACTTTACTGTAATTCATGTCTTTTCAAGTGATTTAGGTATTTTCTGCTTTGATTTCAACTGGTATATTACCTATTTTTGCCCATTATTTCTTACAACATGTTTCACACTTGTAAGTTCAATATTCCTGGGAAACACCTTTATCAAGAATTTCATAATACCAAGTTAAGACTGAAATATTCCAAGTATATGTTAAGGAATCTTCAACTTACTACTGTCAAAAGGCAGTGCAACTGAAAGCACATGTTTTCTTTAATCTTCTTAAAACATATGTAACATATAGAAATGTTTAAAAACTATGGGAACCATTTTTATAACTATAAACATTGCTTACTATTCCAATGCAATGTAGTGATCAAAAACCCCAAAGATGATGCCTTATCCAAAATATTTATTATCTAAACAATACAATAGAGTAAGAAAAAATTCCTCAGCAATTCTGTGAATTTTAGAGTCCATTAAGTCTTCTTTCTATTAGAGTTGCACATTATGGCTGACTGGTTTTGATACTCAATAATATTAATGATATATCATAAGTTCACTTTTTATTGGACACCAAAGAATACCCACAGGAGAAAAAAAATTTCAAGGCTACACCTGTGGAAAAACCCAAAATCAAACTTTTTATGAAGAGTCCACAGAGGAGAGAAACACAGACTAAGACTATAATCTCTGTAATATCTAATACATTGAGTCTCTCAATTCTCTGCAGGGATTTTGTACTGTCTAGGAAAAATAAGATCAAACTGCATTCTTTCTTTTCAGATGAATACAAAATAAATTCTTTTTTTTTTTCTGTGTGGCCATCTTCTTTGATAAAACTTAAAGACACTTTAAATCCTTTATTCCTCTTCCAAGTCTTGCCAAAGGCTTAAAATGCATTTGTACAGTATAATCACAGACATTTTTTTTCCTCAAGAAACCAGTCCTAAAACCAGATGACAGAAGAGCTAACAAAGAGCAGTTGGTTTATTATGGTGAGAGGTGACAAGGCTGGACAAGCAGGCACTTAAATGGAAAGAGCTGGAATGAAAGGTCAAATGAGGCAGTGAGGTGGGTGGCCAACCTGACACGTGAGAACTTAAAAATATGAAAGCAAACAAACACAAAGAGACAGTAAGAAAGATGAAAAAAAAATCAGAGAATAGAAAAATAAATAAATATATAATGGATGAGAATATGGAGATTAAAAACTAGCTTTTTGGGGAGCAAAGATTGACACTACTTAACAACTAGACCCTCTGGAGGATATCACCTCAAATTATTTGCAAGAACATTCATTCATTTTCACGCAAATTATGTGAGGAAAAAGAGGAGGGCATCTCAGAGGAGATCTTATCCACTCAAGTCTTTCCACTTCTCTGAGGAAACAGCATCTGCTCAGCACTTCCAAGGCAAGGAAGTGAAAACTAGCTTTATATAACAGCTGCAGATGTAGACTGCCAGGAAGTCAAAGTAGTTCATTGCTTCTTCAAGAGTCTAAAAAATCCACAGCTCCTGTGATCCACTGGAAGCTTGTTGGGGGCTGTGACAAACAGTTTGAAGAACTCTCCTGTGGAGATAGCAATTGTGGGAGCACAGAGGAATGACGCAAGCAATGGAACCTACAAAAGGAAAAAAATCTTTGTATTTCACGTGATATACGAGATGGCAGTGATCAGAGGCTCTGGATGTCATTGATATTCTCCAAGATGGAGCAGAGAGGGCAAAAAGAAAGAATGTTGCATACTGAAACTGCACGAATGAGAAGCTGTTCAGAATGGATATTTGAACAATGCTGGAAAATAATCTTCATTTAAAGAAGGCTCATGCTCCAGGTGTGCCTTGGGAAAGAGGTCATGGTAAGAGAAGTTATGGAGCTCTGCGACAGCTGATGAGTAACTAATACTCAGTAAATGTATGCAGTCACTGACACTATAACTGGTTTGGAAACCTTATAAAAATGGGAAAAATTGTAAAGAATACAATTAACCTGATCTGAGGATGAAGAGGTCTTGGTTTTATTTAGTAATTTATTGTGAGTGTAATGCTAATTTAAAACCTAAAAATGCAACTGAATTATTTTAATCCTTTTCTGACATTGGTTTAATGAGGGCCAGAACATCTCATCAGGTCTTGTACTCTCCTTGCTATTAAAAGCATTAAGATGGGTAGTGCTGAACACGATGTAAAAGCAATGCTCTGCATAACTGCCCATGCCCAGCATGCTCTTCACAACCACGTTGCTGGTGCAAAGTCCCACCCTGCATATCTGTGGAAAGGCAGACATCAAGAGAGGAGCATAAGGACTGCAGCTCTATTTGCATCACCTACCCCTACAGAGCTGAGATCTCTCCACTTCTCTGTTGCACCATTTCCAGAAAAAATGCCATGGTTTGACCTTCCCTATAACAGCAACTATTGAACAGTTCTCTCCTTTGGTGGCAGGAAAAGTACATGATACAGAGGGAAGAGGTAAGGTTGGCATCTCATTTTCAGCTCTTGAAAAGAAATGAACTCTTTCCTTCAAAAGAAAATGCAAATTTTATTTCTAGAGAACAGTCCCACAAGGAGCCTGGGCACTCAAGTCTGAGGCTTGATTGTGCTTCATGGAAATAGGGAGGGAGGGTATTAGTAGTGCTCCCCTGCCTTAAAATTAGATGTGTTTCACAACAACCCTTTCTTGTCCTAATCTTAAAACTGATTATCTTCCAACAAACTCTGAATTTTAAAATTCTGTACCTGTTTTTAAAATCACTTTGGCTAGATTACATAGCCATGCAAAAGACAAGAAGGTTACATAGCCATACAAAAGCCCAGAAGACACAGGTTATTCTGTATTTCCAACTGGTGGTCTCAATAAGCCTTAACAATATGCACTGATTAATGGTTCCAAGGACCCTGAAACATTAATAGGAACTATTCTCACTTTACAGATGAGGGAACTCAGACACAGAATGGTTCTGTGACTATGGGGTCAGAGTGCAGCAATGCTATTTGTCTCATCTGTCAATCTCTGCTGCCCTTTCCCACAGTATATGATCTTCTCTCACAAATTAATAACCAATATTACAACAGGCCACAATTCTAAATTGGCTCTTCCCTTTCCCCAGACAGGGTTTACCTGACTTATTTCCTCTTCTCACTCTTCATTCTGACCTTTTCTGCTTTCCTCTTTTCTTCACTGTTGCTTTAAGCTGAGTACATTGTGGAGCTAGCAGAGCTAAAGGAACATGTTATACTTTACCCTGAAGGCTTTGAATGTTGTGATCATTCCCCTCTGTTTCTGCAAGGGCTTCAGAAGTCTTCTATGTCTTCTGCTGTCATGAGACTTACCCTTGAGTTTAGGGGAAACACTGTTCATAATGTAAAGTAGATGGCAGGAGAGAACATTGAAAATAAGCTGTTCCAGGTAGTGACTAGAAAACAAAGCTTTTAAATTGAATAATAATATTCTGAAACTGACCCAAATTCTGTGGAAGGCCAGCCTACAGAGGGAAGAAAACCTCTTAGATTCCAAGCAGGAGGGTAACTATTAGTGAACAGGTACAGCTGAAGACAGAATAGAAATCTCCCCTATGTAATGCTTGGCAGAAAAGAGCTATTTATTTTTCAGTTGGAAGCTCTGTTGAATGAGGAAATTTTTCTAACTTGAGCACAGTTCTGAACAAAGTACAAGTTTGTTTCTTCAGATATGATCCTGGCAATCTCTCAGCTACTTTGCCAGGTGCAGAAGCGTTCTGTAGCAAAGGTGGACAGGCATCACCCCAAATCAGAAGTAGGCATTTTGTGCATTTCTAGGGAGTGCCTTTCTTCAGAAATCTGTCCACTTCTTTGAAAGATATTAAGTCCTGTGACTGCTGCATGGTTACTGCCCACCAAAGAAGGCTGACCTATTCTGGTAAATATGCTTAGGTCTCCCTACAGTACAGTCCTTCCACTTTCACTGCAAGTTCTCCCACTCATTACTCATATTTATTTTTTTACAGGGGGCAGAACCAGAGATTATCACTTGCCAGCCCTGAGCTTCAGGCACAAAAGCACTTCCTATTCTGCTGGATATTGCTTCTATGAACCATGCTTTTCGATAGTTCAGAAGAGCCCCATCAATAGCATAGTAACTGCTAAGAAATAATGCAAAGAAAAAAGTTGTGTTGAATTTTTAAAACTCTTTTTCCATTTACATGTTTACTTGTTGGGTAGAATTCTGTGAAAGATAAATTTGTGAATGTAAAGACTGACTTGACTGCTTCCTTGGTACAAAAAATCAATGAAAAATAATATATAATTAAAAAGAGTTTTGTTTCACGATTTCTTCATTAAAAGAGATATCAAACAAGTGTTTCAGCCAGGGCTATATTAGCACCATAATACTTCAATGTGAAGACTGAGAAAGATAAGCAAATAGAAAAACATCTATTTCTGGAGACTTAAAATGCACATTGCAAAATTATTAAATTGATATGCTGATACTTTTGATTAACTGAACCATTTTGGTTCTATATCTCCTTCATCCTTGATTTGATACTGAGACAGTAAAGTACCACACCAACCCATCAGATAACTATATATTGGATATTAGGAGATATCATATGCAAAGCATTGATGGGAGTTGCTAGCTTTTCTCAAAATAACCTGGCCATCTGTTTATATGTTGGCATTTAAACACTCAACTTTAACCTGTGTTCCAGTTCAACACTAAATTAGATTAATTTGATTGACCAAGATGTTCTCTCTTAAAATTTCCGCCAGTAGGATTAATACAGTCTACTAGGAAGAACATTACTATTTAAAATCATGATCAGCCTGACAGCAAAGGCCAGAAGTTCATTCTCACACATAGCTGAAAGAGAGACAAAAATAAGCAGACCTCAGGAATAATGATCTCCATTTAGCTAATTAATTAAAACAACGTAAGGTAACTTAGGAATAAGAATACCCCTGAGAGATTTTTTGGTGGCTTTCAAGATCATGGATACAGTACAAAGTAAAGTCATCTTTTGATGTTAGATGACTGGAAGCAGCTTCACTGGCATATTTTTTTCTGCTGTTTTGAAGTTAGCACCATGTTCTTATTTGTTCTGTCATAGCACAGTCCTCTCTATTTTTATTTAACCCAAAAGCACTCATAAAACCACAGTATGTAAATATTCACGTTAAATATTAGTGAAAACATAACAAATGATAGTAAACGATAACTGTTAGAAATTCCAGTATGAATAGGCAATATATAGGTACAGGTATAGACTATAGGTAGTCTGGTCCAAGCAGACCTGGCATGAACTAAACTTGCATTTCCTACACTTTCTCACCAGTGTTGCACAGAATACAGGAGCATCATTTCAGCTCAACTCCAGTTGGAGACATTAAAATACTTTAAACTTAGGCTTTAACTGACACTTTCATTGTGCTAATTATATGTCAAACTTCCACCTTAAGTTCCTGCCCCACTGTGCCATCTTCATGAATAGCATATTCTGTGATACACAAGTGCAGTCATACAAGTCTCCTACCTGAAGAGATGGAGTAGGTTAATTTGCATATTTATTAAACATTGTAAGTAAAAGCACAAACTGCAGTGCCACACTGCATTATGAAGGAGGACTCCAGAAGCAGTTGGGATTACTGCACTGGAAAACACACAGCAGTCAGTCTGCTGACATACATGTGAATAAAGGTAGGGAAATGACACAATGGCTATTCAAGACAAGAAAATGGAGAAATACCTTCATTCAGCAGTGCAGCTGTACTCCACAGGGGCACAGAGAACATCCTTGGTCTCTCATTCTCTGCTGGGAGCACAGGAGAAACAGCACAGTGGCTGGCCAGGAAGGACACTCATCTATCAGCTGCTACCCAGCCAGATGAGCAGTGGCGAAGGACTCCAGAGAGCGCCTGGTTCAGTTCTCACCGGGAAAGAGGATGCTGCTCCAAACTATAAAACAGAAATTCTCATTACAAAAAAGAACAAAAGCTCAAAGAAGAGTTTGTTGTTGGAACCATGGGACAAGACTAAAATCAGACTGGTCTCACACCTGCTAATCGTAACTTCTCTCCTATGCAAAGATTTCTGGCTGGTCATACTAAATGAGCTACTTGAAGAGAGTCACATCTTGACATCACACAGACGGGGTGACAGAAATGACTGTTACACTAAAGCAGCTCAATTCTAAGTTTGCACCACTTCACCACTCGAATACTTCAGAGAAACATTTCAACATGCTGAATGACAAACAGAAGGCCTCCACTTGCCCTGAGGATCCACTCTTTTCTTGCTCTTGAGTTTTACCAGTGTATTTCCAGGGCCTGACTTTATATCTTAGATGGCTTTAGCTGCCATTATTTGAGACCTCAGCACACAGGCTCTCCACTTGTATGCGACTGCTCCAGCACAGGAGGTAGCAGATCAAATATGTGGGAGCTCTTTAGCCGAGGCTGCCCTCCCTTCTCAGCCCTCACCACCACTGTGGGTGGAGATCCATTCTCCCACTGCAATTGGAAACACTGGACACAAGTCCCCACTATGGAAACAAGTGCCACTGACCAGGGCACAAAAGGAACTGCTGGGAGTTGCAGCACCTTCTGCTATTGCAGAGACTGCCCAGCATGCTCGAGTCAGGGCTGTGGGGGCTCCTGTACATGAAGGGAGTGCACAAATGCAGATAGCTTTTTGTTCCTAGTCAAAAAGCAAGATGCCACAAAGCTACTCCACAGGAGTCTTTGGTAATCCTAATCTTCATAAACTAAAAAAGGTATTGCTTTTCTTTATTGCCAAACAGCATCAGTCAAGCCAGTCTTTACACAGTGCAGACATGATAATGGGAAATATGTAGAGGCCTTACCCTATAATTAGGGTGCTTTCAGAAGTGTCCCTGGCTTTCCAGGCAGGCAAATGTAAAGCACTGTGACTCATCACTAGAAGGTGTGATGGCTCTCAGGAAACTTGTAAGATTTTCTTTAAATGCTGATAGGTCCCATCAGTCCTCGATGGGATGTCAGAATTTGAAGAGCCTGATGGGGACTTAAGTGCCAAAATGCTGATAAGCCAGATAAAGCTATTTGTGCAATTGTCACCAGCCCTAAAGGCTATGAAGGAAATCTTTTACTCACCTAACCCCAGGGAAATAAATAGGTTAGTCAGACTGACAGTAAGGAGCTGTCCAGGATCCTTTTTCTTAATAACACACTCAGGATGGGGCAATTTAGTCATGTACTTTTTAATTATTACTTTTCTATAAAAACATCCATCAGCTTATGAACAATGTCTGCCTCATGTGTACGTTTCTTTCTGACCTCAACTTGGTCAGGTGAATTTGACTTTATAATTATCTTGCCTTCCCTTGGCTGGCATGAATGAGGATATCAGCTCAATTACTACCAGCCTATTCACTTTCTGCTTTCACTCAAACTTTGGTCTTCTGGAGCCAGAGCTTTTACAGAGCCAAAGGTTTCCAATCTAAGTAGTCTGTAGATACCACTAAGACAAATGCTTGTGTATAGACTTAAACATAATTCAATCTGAGATAGTTTAGGGATGGAATGCCTCTATCTGTAACAGGAAAATGTAATTTTCACTAGGCCTTCAACATTATTCACTATTACAGCTTTAACAGAAGATTATCACACACCAAGAATGACAAAACAATTTTACTATACCCCATGAGCCGAAAAGGGGGAGATTTCATAATGGAAGTTTTCCAGAAATGCTGGTCTGCCAGGGTTGTATCTTTAGAGCCATACTCTCCCTAGCTTATGAATTACACACTATACTGCTGAATATACACCACAAAATAATTTTATGGAATTTATGACATTACTAATAGACCTATTGTTCTCACACTTTGGTACAGCTAAAGTCTGTATTTATGTTTTACTCTACTGTAGTCAAATATTCAAGACACCACTAAAAATTAAATGCATTAAAGCCACTGTAACTACACATATCTATATGACAAAGAGAAATTTACAATTAAATTTTCAAGGGAAAAAAAATCCTCTTGCATACACATGAAATAATGCTTATTTATTGAGGGAAATACCCTAATGAAAGTTGAACTACTTTTGTCCAGTAGCCAGGAAAAATTCCACCTGAATTTTCTCTAATTTGTCTTGTTTTTCCTAAAGCTTTCCAAGCAAAATGAAAACTATAGCAATTAAAAGCTGGTGAATACAAGCTGCTTTCAACAAATATAAAGTATGGATTTTTCTTAAGCACTGATACTCATTTGACATGCACAGTGCTGAATTCATATGAATGACTATAGGAACTCCAAAGGGGCCACTGTGTTTTTTCCTTGCATCAATAATCCACACACAAGGAAAGAATTTACAAAACAGAACACAAGAACTCCATGGGAACACTGCAATACAAACATATCCACATGACTTTATGTTTTGAAAACATGCATTTATCTGTTACATTTTTAAGCACCTAATGCTAATCAGCCCATTAAAAACCAGTAGCCAACTGACCATTTAACCCTCCACTGTGTAAAATACAACTGTCAAATACAATGTGTGCTGAACAGTAGGACTTATGGTCTACTTCTTAGGATTAGGATGAAGATTAATTAATATATACACTGCTTTAGTGCATGCTAAGTATTTTTCTATGTATTTAGATACAGCAGTATTATCTATCTGTGGCACTGTAGTAGGGGTCCAACATGGGCTTTAACACAACCTGGAATGGGAATACACTTAGGACAGAGAGATGCATTTCTAGGTGATGAATTTACTGTCAGGAAACTATGATTCTGTAATAAAAAAGATGAAGTACACAAGTGTAAACATGAAGTAGCATTTTCAGTTGAGCTGCTCTCAGTCATGAAAAATGTATGCTGGCCCTATTTTACCATCTGTATACCCTTAAAATGATCAGGGCCAGGAGATCAAAATGCTTTTCACCTAGTTTTGGTCCCATTGTTTGCTATCTAAGAACTTCATGTCAGATGGAGGAGACTCAACTGTGAATTCCTAAACCTAGAAAAATATATTCAGATGTCTGTGCAGTCCAAGGCAGCTCTTCAACCTCTGTGTGCTAACAGAAACTTCATAACTGTGCTCTGACAGAACAGGGAGGGAGACAGACACAAAAAGATACTGGGCTTCTGAAAAAAACATCTACCCACCTACCACCTTTGCAAATAGGGCTTCTGAAAAAATAACCCAAAGAACACAAAACCAACAAAACACAAACAACAAAGGAAACTGATTGGGAAAAAATGTAGGCCTCAGCCTGAGTGCCCAGCACTTCCTTAGGAAGGCTCTGCAATGCCAGCTGCACTTCCACAATTTGAGCACACAATAAACTGACAGAGAAAACACATTCATGATTCTGTGCATCAGTTAAAATTACACTGAAGTCAAATTACAAGGGATATGAGAAGTCACAGAGACATAGATTTGTAACAATGGCTACTTAAATTGGCATTTTTCCCTCTCCTTCAAACTGTACCTTTCAGTGTGACCTTCTTTGGATGTCAACATAACAAACATACCCAAGGAATATACAACCTTGTAAGAAGAAAGTGTCGTCCTTTGAGACCTGATGTCAAATGAATGAATATTTAATCAAATAAATATCTGTTATGTCAACACATTGCTGTAGTAAATTCATTTTACTATAGTAAAAAATGGTGGGAAAAAAATCTAGAATAGCCTTTCTATTAGTCTCCATTAAATGGGCTTTCTTAATTTTCACTTTCTATCCTGAAAGCCACAAAAGCCACACATGTAGTAGCTGATGTGGTGTGCAACTCTTGGCCTTACTTACTTACTTTCATTCTGTAGATGTACATTCTTCTACTACTTTTTTTTTGGATGACTGCAAATTTTCACCTGAAATAATTTTAAAGACTTAATCCTGACTTTCAAAGTTCCAGCAAGCTTCATCTTGAGCATCGTCAACAGATTGGGAGGAGGGGAGGGGGAAAGGTTCTCAGTGCTGACTGATAGATTTTTGATATTGCTGTGTTTCCCTTTTACTAATTATGCCCAGATTGCTCATCATGCCAGATACTGTTTATGCTAGGAATTTTCTACAGCATACCTCAGGGGCAAATTGCCTGTAGTGGTGAGCTGGGAATTCTCTACAGCCTACTTTAACAAACAAACCTCCAGTATTCCTACACATCACATCATTCAACTTTCCTGCCACATATTCAGCATGAGCTAACTTCAACTAACCCCAGAGAAGGGTATTCCTTGACACACCAATTGTTTATTCCCTCTAGAGCCTGGTATATGCTCTCTGAGCCCTTGATCTTGCACAAGCTAAGAAAACACAGTAGTTTTAAGTCATTAAGCTGTTGATGATGAAAGCTATCTAAGCAAAAGCCCTTGTGCTGGACAGCAACTGTTAGTCTTGAGATTTCATGTAAATTTCACAAACATTTATAGTAATCGTTAATTTCTTCTCTGCAGAAGCCAGTTATCCACCACCTCAACCTCGTCTGCTTTTCACAGATAGATAAGATCTTTTATAAAGAAACTGGATTTTAATGCCAGCGTGATCGGGCTGTAAGACTGGAGTATTTACATTCTCTAAAGTGGTGGATTGCCTTGGGCAGACAGCCTGAGCAGCTGTCCCAGTGCACACCACCACCGTGCATTCGGGACGGGCAGGAAAACAAACTACATCTCCATAGCATAGACCTTTCTGTGACACCACAGTTGCTATCAATTGTCCCCCTTCCTCTTTAAAACATTTGCGATTTGTGTGCTGGCTGCTCGTGGAACAACTAATTCAGGTTTGGATGCTGAATACCTCTATTCAGAGTGGTGAGGCTGCAGGGTGGCCGGTGTTTTTCCAGTTCCCATGTGTGACAAGGCGCCAAGGGCAGGCGTTTGTGTGGGGGGGTAAGAAACCACCAAGGGTCCCATACCTGTCAGGGTGTCCCTGCCCTGACACGGGGCGCAAGGCAGGAGCCGAGGCGTGTGAGGCTGGCGAGGCCGAGGGCTGTGGGGACCGCACGACCCCCCGGGCATCGCCGTTGCTGGGCACCGGCCCGGCGAGTCCCGCGGGGGGCCGGAGGCTGGAGCCCCTCAGGAGCCGGGCTCAGCTGACGGCTGCGATGACGCCCGGCCGGGTCGAAGGACCATCGAGGGGCGATCCCCCCCCCGTCCCCGGGCCGCCGCTTTGTCCTTGCCCGGGCCGGAGCA
>WBNO01009458.1:88234-149063 GCA_013400575.1 Peucedramus taeniatus
AGCCGAGGCGGGCTGGCGCTCCCCACAAAGCGCGGCCGGGCGGCCGCCTGGATCCAGCCCTGCCGCAGCTCCCGCCGCTCCTCCTCGGGCCCCCCCGGCCGCCGGGGCAGCCCCCTCCTTCTTCCCCCCCCCGCCTTTCCCGATCGGCGGAAAAATGTCGGTCTGCCTGGCGGAGCTGCGCGGGGAGCGGCGGCGGGGAGAGCTGTGCAGAAGGTGCAGTTTGAATTATGCTTCTTCCCCCTCCGGCAGCTCTGTGGTGGCCAAATGCAGTCCTCGCTGCTGGCCATGTAAATAACCGGGGCTGCTGCTACCCCAGTGGCTTAAAATGCATCGCGGGGCTTTCCCCCTTACTAAAAAAAGCCCTACCACCAATAAAAAACCAAACCTCGTTCCCCCCCGTGCCAGCCCTTTAAATGCTCAGAGCAAGTGTACATTTCCATCTGAAATCAACCCAAGTGTTACTGGCAGTGTATTTTCTCGGAGAGAGGGGAAAGGGGGGATCTGGCGTTTGGACCCAATAAAATGCTCTGCTCCAGTGTAAATATTTACAGGTTATTAGTGACTTTTTAAAAAACATTTTCAGTGAGGTCTGTTATTTACAGTGTGTCATAAGTTATTAATGTTCATTGCCTAAGTACCCTGTTAAATCTGTCTCATGCCTTAGAACAAAGTCGACAATTGGCATATTGTTTAAAGTATGAAAAAAATGTGAGTGGGTTTAAAAATTGGAAATATCTGTATTTTCAGAAGTGTAAATATTGCTTTGTAGCTGTCAAACTCCAGTCCTCGGGTATGAGACAAGGAAGTATATTTTGATTAATTTCTCACTGAAACTGACTTGTCACCTATTCAAAGTTTTCTGGAACTTGGGGAAGGCCAAGAGAGAGTCCTGTCTGTTGCATGAACTCTGCCTCTTTTCTTCCACAAAAAAGTTCCGCATGATGTCCAGTGATAGGCAGAGGTCAGTGGAACTTGGGAAATGACAAGAGAGAGTCCTTCTTGTGTATTAACTCTGCATCTTTTCTTTCCCCAAAAAGTTCCCCACGATGTCCAGTGATAGGCAGAGGTCAGACGATGAAAGTCCAAGTACCAGCAGTGGTAGTTCAGATGCTGATCAGAGGGACCCGCCTGCACCTGAACCTGAAGAGCAAGAAGAACGAAAACCCTCTGCCACCCAGCAGAAGAAGAACACCAAACTATCCAGCAAAACTACTGCTAAGCTATCTACTAGTGCAAAAAGGTAAAGGAGGGACTGAAACATCCTGCGGTATTTTGGCACGGTATTTGGAGTCACAGTACTTGCACTGCACTTGTCAGGGCAGAGGGACTCTTCTTGTAAAGCTGTGTGGAAGGGAGTGAACTATCAACTTTGGCAGTACAGGAGCCTGCTAAGCAGCATTTTAATTAATCCAAGTCTTGTTGGGGTAACAGCTACACAGAATGGTCTTATGTCTTTTGAAGAGTTGGTGCAGAATTTGGTAACTTACAGGCTGACTGGGAGGGGGCACCTAGGTACGTTTTGTATTTGCAAAAATTGTGAGAGAGCTTTGGCGCTTTTTTTTCTGAGTTAGGTTTCCATGCCTGATTGCTATAGGGTGGAGTCCTCCTGGAGTATTTTATTATGGTCGGTAGACTGATGACAGGCAATGCTGTCTAATTAAAGAAGTCATAAAACCCCAGTGGCTTCTCAGGGCCTTATGAGAGCTTTTCATGATGATGCACAGGAGAGCCTTACGCACCTTGAAGGAATGGGTTCATTCTGCCATTCTCCTGGGAGAAACTTAGGGGAGTTTTCTCCCTTAGGATCTGTGGATCTAAACCGTGATGTTCTACAGGTAGCCTCTACCTTTAAATATGAGAATCTTCAGAAACCTTGTTTAGTTATATTGGTTGCACTTTCATTTGCATATAAGTTTATTGGCAGTCTGGCTCTCAAGAGGAATACTCTGGTCATTTTCTCAAAGATCAGCTGTGTAAAAAACTTTAAATTCTTTAATTCCAGCTGTCTTTGGAGATGAAACATAACTTTCCAGTCCTTTCCCTGGAGTTGCTTTTCTTTGAAAACATTTACAGTATCCTGTAGCAAGAAAAGTTGTAAAATAGCTGCAGTAGCTTCAAATTTTGCTTATTCAGCATGACTATTGTAGTTCTGACTTTTATGAACACTTTAGTAATTTTGTATTGGACTTAAACTTAGTAAATTATTTTTGAAATATGTTGAAATTGTTACAGAGAATGGCTGTATGGCTTTGATGACTTATGAGCCTTGTTAAAGAAAGCCTTTGAAATAGGACTGGCTAAAGACAAAAAAGTTTTGCTAGTACTATGCAGCACTTGTAATTTGTTGTTGCTTGTCTTTATTTCACAAGCCTAAGATACAGGTTTTTGACATTAATTTTTCCCATCTTATCTTTATTTCACTTAGTTGTTGCAAGTCTAATTCCATGCATCTCAGATAGTTCAGTAGGCTGACTGAACTTATTGGTATTAATGCAAGGATATCAAGAGCAGTTTCTGCTAGTTCACCTTTTAACACCTGCTATTTGCATGAAATTCACAGTATTGCTCTTATGGGTCCTTTTGTAAAGATAAGTCTTGATCTTTTTAAGAGGAGTTTAATGTGTGTATTTTGAAATTGCACCTCTTATGTACCTGAACAAACTTAAATTGACAGGAAGTTTTCAGTATTCATTTTTCAGATCTTAACTCCTTGTGAATATTTGTAATAGAGTAAAGTTATGCACAGATTATTTCAAGTTATTGTATCATATTTTATCACATAAATACAGCTACTGTATAAGGCTGTAGGAGGAAAGGCAGCAGAAGGTATGGAAAGAAGCAAAGTTGATCCAGAGAGATTATTCCAGTAACAGAGACAGCCTGGCAAATCTGCAAATCCACTTTTTAAACACACTGCAAAGTAATAGGTGAAATATTGTGAAAAGAGTGTGTCTGCTGCCAGCACGGTTCACTTGAGCCTCAGTCACAGGTCCTGTAGCTCTGGTTTAAAGTCATTGTCAAATCTGCCTGTGCAGGCTCCCCCCCCACCCCCGCCTCATTTGCATATTAGCTTGAAAAGAAAATCTCCCTGATAAAAAGTGCTCGGATGTGAAAAAGAGTTACTTTTCTAAATAGTTGTGGGAAATTTCTACCCAGCTCAGCTGTAAGTGTTCTGTTTACATACAGCGTGGAGCAGGAAAAAAGCTGCAAAGTTTCTCAGCTGTGGGATTTGGGTTATGCCTCTGAGAACAAAGAGGAAGCAGCCATGTTAGCATTACTGAAGGCAAAGCCAATCTTGCATTTAACTGCATGGTGGTAGAGGGCAGTGTAATTCCCTGATTTATTCTATAGACTATCACAAATGCTTTGTGTCTGTTCTCATTTCACCAACAGAATCCAGAAGGAGCTAGCTGAAATAACCCTTGATCCTCCTCCTAACTGCAGGTATGTAATGGCTTCTTAAATTGTGGTCGGTGGTAGGAAATTAATGTGCTCAGGTTAACAAAAGGCAAAGTTAGTGTTTACAACGGGGGACTGTTAGACAGAAATTGCGTACAGCGGATTGAACAAGCACACAAAACGTTTGAAACTGAAGTTTGATATTTTGTCTGCATGTTGGAGATGTAGTCATTAGTGATCGGTGTACACAGTGAAATCTATTCAGTTTGTTGTTCATAGCTGGTCACTGCCTTTGTGAAACATTAATTATATGAATGTCAAAATACGCTGAGGCTTTCAACTTAATGTCTGCATGTAGTTTGAACTGGGTTTTTGAGTGCTGAGTTTCTGGAGTGATCTTTTCATTCTGAAGTAAAGAACTGTATGTGATTTTTATGTGCTTTCTCTTAGTATGTTGTTTAACAGATAAACTGAATATTGCCTCTAAATTTATGCGTCTGTTGGTCAAAGTTGTAGTCTCTTGATAAAGAGTATTTCTAAGGAAGTTCCCAACTTGGGAGGCACTTCTGTTTGGTTTTAGAAAATGAAATTTTAAGCATGGAAGACTGAGTGATTTAGTTTTAAAGTGATGGCTTGGAATTGAAGCACTTGATCTGTAGGAAAGTTAGATAGTAGCACAGTTAGATGGTTTCTTTAAATCTTTTGCATGTTTTAATTTTCTTTGAAGGATGCATAAAAATTCTCATTAGCTGTGAGCATCCAGTGTTCAGATTTGCAGTAAAGCTAGCTTTAAATAATGTTGCTTTCATTTGAGGCATCTCCGTAAGATTTCTGACTGGAAGGTATCTTAATAACTCATGTAACAGTGAGCCATGTACATGTTTTTTTAAAAAAATGCTGGAAATGCTTTCTGATTCTGTGTTGGAATTGTTTGGCTTTTGAATAGTTGGTGGGTGTTTTGTGAATTTGATAAAATATGAGCTGTTCCTCTGTCTCACTAATCCATGAGCGCAGGGACTAAACCAGAGCCGTGTTTTATTGAATTTGTGGTGAAGGCATCTTGTCCTGAAGACTGTGCTGTAGATTGCCTGTGGCAGTCTGATGTATTTGCATGTAGGGTCAGTGGCTCTGTTTGTTTAGGGTTTGGGGTTTGTGTTTTTGTTTTGTTTGTTTTCTCGGGTTTTTTTTGTTTTGTTTTGGTTTTGGTTTTTTCTGAGGAGATTGGTTTGGCTTGGTTTTAAATAACTGCTTTAGATAACTTTAAATAAATTACTGGGATCTAGTTCTGTGTTGGTCTTGCACTTTATATTTGGACCATCAAAGGGGCATGGTAGAAGAAAAAGTATTTAAATGAAATAGAACCCTGACGCTTTGCTTACAGTTGCCAAAAAGATAATTGTAGCAGTTTTGGGTACAGCAAGTTACAGCTTTTAGAAAGAGAAGCTTTCACACTCTGCAGCACTGTCTGATACTTGGCTCCCTGGCAAAGCTTGTTCCTCTTGTATTAGCACAAGAGTATTGCAGAGCATTTTGCTTCTGAGCTGGTACAGCCAGATGCCCAGGAATGATGTTGAGAATGAGGAAAACCCCCCCCAATGTGTCTAAAATTATTCAAGTTTCTTTCCTACAGAGAGTGGGAAAAAAATGTCATTTTTTTGCAAGTGAGGAAGTCAATGCTTCTGTTCCCATAGGTATTTTTAAGAGGAATTTAGTGGATTTACTCAGTAAAAACTTAATGATGAGTGCATTTTTACCTTTTGAAAAATATTTTTTTAAAAAATCTACACGAGAAACAACTTTCTGTAACAGGAGATCTGGGTTTTCATGATAAACAGTTTGAACAGAGTTTCAGTGCCCAAAGTATTTACTGTTCCATTGAAACTGACTTGTTAGAAGGAGCATTTCTGGTACCAAGAGGTAAATGCAGCTGAGGGTGATGTGCAGAAACAGTTGACACTTTTACTTTCTTATAGGGTGTAGTAGCACAGATTTGGCTACAAACAAACATAGGCTGATGACACCTCTGCACTGCTATCATGAAACAAGCAGCAGAATGCTACTTATTGCGTTTCTTGTGAAAGAAAAAGAATTTGTAAAAAAAAAAAAAACCCAAACATTTAAAAGCCTGTATAATTTGGGCATATTCACATGTGCTTTAAAAATAAAAACCTTGTGTCTAAGTTCTCCCAAAACCAGTTTTTCATGCACAGTTCTTTCTCTTCCAGTTCTAGAGCACAGTCTTATCATTTGCAGTCCACACATTGCAAGCTACCCTAGAATACAACTGGCAGCTAATGCTCTTGGATGCTGATAGTCCTTCTGGTTACTCAGTTACATAAGTAATGAAAAATTAGCAATTTTTAAAATGCAGTAATGGCACATCTTAGATGTTAAATGTTACTTTAACAGGCTACAGTACAAATACTAAAGTACAAATATGTTGAGCTCTCTGATATCATGTTAAACACTGATATCTGCTGCCACTTCTCACCTGCCAATGCAACTGCCCAGAGTCACCCCATGGGAGTGACCCGAGGCTGATTTAGCTACTTTAAAATGACACCGACTGGCTGCACTGTGATTCTCATGCAAAAGAGGTGTAGATTTCCCCAGCAGTTGCTTTTCCTGCAGTCGGATCTATTGCTATAACATCTGCTTTATAAAAATGCCAGAGCCCCAAGAAAGCCCCAATCCTGCGTATGCTGAGCAGGCCTGGGCTGCACACTAACTTCTATTTTAGGCACTGGGATAGCAGAATGACAGGCACAGTAAAACTGACTAAACAGTAGTTTTTTGCTTGCCTGTCTCAACAGAAAGGATTGATTTCTGATTTTGTTAATTGGACAATGAACTGTTGAAAAAATCATGTTGTCATGTATCATGCTGACATGTTTGTGAGCAGTGAGTATGAACTGCATCTCGGGGGTACCAACTACAAAACTTAATATTTCATGCTGATAGCTTTACTCCTTAACATGCAGTAATACTAAATTCCTGTGACTTTGGTGTGATTTTCAAGAAAGATAAAGCGTCAAAAGCAATAAAATTAAACTCAGTCTCAGGCCACTAAAGATGTTGGAGAAAAATTAAGTGCTGCTTTCCACTCATGTTTTCTCCTGTTCAGCTGAAAAGCCTGAAAGAAGTCAATTACTGTCCAACATACACCATAGCACTAGAACACATAGATAAACTGAGGACAGGTATCTGATCCCATTTTTTCTTGCTTTTGCCATCTTAACTCAAAGCTGTGCTACTTGATGCAGTGTGCTGTATTTAATTTCTTTTGTGCTTTTAATAGCATAAAGCAAAGCTGAAAAGATCTTGGCCCTATTGCTCCTAGGCAGCTCAGTTTCAAACCATGGCCAAACACTTATACATACTTCAAGGTGTGGAAGTGTGCCAATACCCACTGTTACAGACTCTCAGGTAAATGCTGCAAAGATTTTGCACATAGTGCATGATAAATCTGGGCTGCAGAGATGCTCTTAAATAACTTTGACATATCTGGAATAACTATTTTCAGCTCATAGCATAAAACTGTTTAGATCAGAGGTCACTGTTCTGTAGTTAAGGTTATGTCTGAGGCTGCTGTTATGACCTGCCCAACTTGGAGGCTGCAGCTCAGGTGGAGCAGGGCACTGCTGTCTCTAGCTCTCATTGTATTTCCTGGATTTTAGGGCTGGCACAAGTGGGGCTGTTCCCAGGGGTGCTGTGATTTATAGCAGCTTCTTTCAGCTGTTCCTGGCTGCCCTGCTGATCTACAATAACAAAATTGTGTATTCCCAGTTTTCTTTGCTCACTCTTCCTCATTTCCATTCCTAAATTAAATCTTGTTCTTCTTTGTGGAAAAGTTTTTGAAGTTCAATTTAATAACACTCATGTCAGCTTAGTTTATAGTTTACAGCCCATTTTACAACAAATCCACTTTAGTGTAAACTTTGGAGGAAATGAATGCAAACACCAAATTCAGTGTATCCACTCAGAGCTTAATTCATGTGGTTTAAAAAGTGGTGAGTTGAAATAGTGCATCTTTCCCAGGCAGGCAGGAGAATGTCCTTTATATCCTGTACTGTAAATTTGCTTTAATCTTTTCTCTTTACTAAAGTGAAAATCAGAGGTTTGAAAGCAAATGGTTAAAAAGAAAAAAGTAAAGTGGAAAGGCCAGGCAAAACACATGCCTTGGAGCACTGGTCAGAGAAACAAGTTGCTTTCTTTGTAGCTGCTGGGAAATGGGACTTATTGCTTCTTGATCCACCCCAAAGGCTCCCTGCTCTGTCTTATTCTCTAGCCAGTGAGTGCCTGACCTTATAGGTCTGTTGGAAAGATTTTCCTTAATAGGGATTACAATATTGATTCCTATTTATTTTCAGGCCTTGTATGCTAATACACACTAATTTGATTTCTTGAGCAGTATTGCAAAAGGTGGCAATTGATGATTTTGCTGTTTGTAGCCTCTCCTAGACTTGCAAATAGGTTGATGGTTTATGAGTAGTTAATTTTGAAATTATATATTTTATAATAACACTCCAAAGTATGTGGACTAAGAACAAATGGAAGGAAGATGTGTAAGAGGTTTGTTTTAATGCGGGATTTTTCTGCTTCCTAAGAACTGCATTTGTCCCTTTCATTACTGTCACATCTTGGGCTAATTCCACCCTGCAGAGTGTTGCCAACGCCAGGGTCTGGAGTTTGACACAAAGAAGAATGCCTGCAAAACCCTGGCAGGCAAACACTATTACTGCTTCAGTTATGGACCCATGAATCCAGATGTTTGTAACTGTCGGACTGTGCTTGTTATTCCATCAGTGTGGGAGCACTGCAGTATGTGTTTAAAGCAATATTGTGAAGGTGTTCCTCAGACCAGCAATTTAAGCTCTTTCAGTTGAGCTGTCTGAAACAATGAGGAGCAATGAAAAATTGTGCTGGTGGTGCAGGCTTGTCCACGTGCAGAGGTAGCGCTGGATTTGAGCTAATGCAGCCTTGTGTTTGTGAGGAAGGTGCTGCAGCTAAGCCTGTAGGAGCATTCCTTTTGTGAACGTACCCTGTCTGCAGTAAGGTTATAGGCAAATGTTTACTCTGCAAACAGTTGTGCCTGTTGAAGATGTTACTGCACAGCTGTGGTTTGCTCCAGCTCTGCCACGGAGGTGACTACGCCAGTCAGAAAGTGAAGCAGATTCATGTGATTACTCTGTAATGGTCCCCAGGGAGGGGAAAAAAAAAAAGGAAAAAATCATCCAAGTTTGCTTAAATGGTTTAAATAGGTGATTCAAATGAACTCTGCTGGGTTTTTCCTCTCTCTTCTCAGAGTAGGCATTGTTCACACAAAGCTTTTTGCCACGCACACCAGGATATGAATAAGCCAATCCATTCCTTTGTCTCTCAAATGTAGTAAGTTTCCATCTCCCCGTTGTCAAAACCAGGCATTCTGTTCCTTTTATGAAATCAGGAGGAGAAAGAATATATTGCATGCAGTCAAATAGCAGGCCTTTATACAGTAGCACAAGTGTGTGCCCATCTTTACATGTACATGTTTTTCTTCCACTCAAGCTGTTGACTTTTCAGATCGATGTAAGTCCCCCAGTTTTGTGTTTATTCTGTTAATTTCTTGTTGGGCAAATGCCTTCATAGTACTAAATACTGAATCTCAGTGAGAAAAAGAAAATTGTCAATTTTTCTGGTTTCTACCTCTGCAGTGAAAACCCAGTTGTGAACACTAAATGGTTCCCTACAGAAGAGCAGTTGATTAAGGTGTGTAAGAGATGTTTAAAAGTATGTCCCCAAATGCTTGTGCTGAAGCTGAACGAGCAAAATTTTAAAAAATCTCCCAAACTCTATTTGATAATGTATCTTGTGACACATTATGCTTTTTATTGTCTCTCCCTGCCCAGCACTTTGTCACCACTGAGTGCAGTAAATGCATTCTGCATGAAGAGAAAGCTGAAGTTTGCAGAATGGTTTTGAGAATACAACCCACAAGATTATTTCTAACACTTCCTTCCCTATACAGAAGTTTACAGTTCAAAAAATACAGTGAAGAGGGTTCATGGCTCCTCTACAAACATATTTGAAGTAACTCTTAAATGGATATTGAAATTCTACTTGTTAGTATGGCCCATTTGTGATTTATCTAGAATTATTTCTTTTAAGCATTTTCTTCCCTTCTCCTCCTTCCTCCCTTTTTTCTAACCAGAAGACTATAGTCCAGGTCAGAGTAGGAAAGAATGGTGTAATGTAGCACAGCAATCCGAAGTCTGCTATTTTTATATTTCAGTCCAGCTGTAGAAGCAACCTTTATGTTACAGAGTGGCTTTTACCTTATTTGCTGTTAGTGAGTGAAACTGCTTAAGGAGGAGGGATGATGCAAATTTAGAAAGGCATTTCAGTAAAATATTTAAGTGTTAAGTAGAGCCAGACTGCACTGTTATTTAATATACTTTCATTAAAAAAATGCACTGGTGAAAGATTGTGTAACTCCTGAACATTTTGAATTGTGAGAATATTTAAATTACTTTCTTTTCAGTTGAGACTAGATGACAGATCCACTAACTAAAAATGCCTCGAATTTTGGGGTTTTTTCCCCTCTGCTAGTATTGACCTCCTGCAAGCTATAAACCAAGGATTTTTATCAGCCCCCACACAGTGAATTTCTCATGCAAGTATTCTCAGTGGTATAATTAAGAGAGGGTTATGCAACACAAATCAACATATCTGCTCATGGGAGTAAGTTTTCATGCCTGCAGATTTGCAGGTTTGACACTTGTGTGAGCAGTGTCCACAGTACTATCCTACCTGCTCTGAAATCTGTGTGTTAGTCCAAGGATTATATAGATACTTCACTAGTTTTTTATAGCACTACTGACAAAATGAAAAGAAATAAAATTTGTGTTTTTCTACCTACTTTAGAGTTGCAGAAATGGTTCCAACACTTTTTATTCAGCTTCTGTTGTTAAAGAACTGATGCTCATTATGTCTTAAGTTTTTTCTGGAAACAATAGAAAAGCCTGACCAGTTTTTTAAACAATTCTTTAGGTATTAGTGCAAAAATTTGTGAAAATGCCAAGTAATGGGTCTTAGAGTTAAGGACAAATCTGCTTTTTTGATTTGTATAACTGTACAAACACCCTTCAGGCTCTGTATTAAAACTGACTAAAATATGCCATGTATATGTATCTTTTTTTCTTTTTATGCTCAAACTGAGCATTGCTCACTCCTGCCAGCCTGTCATACTTAGTTTGTGATCAGTACTATGTGTGGCAAGGTTCTAGCACTGAATGCTTCCCCCTCAGACTGACTTGTCTCTGTGTATCAGTTTCTTTACTATTATAGACTTGGGACACCTACTTCAAATTCAATTTAACAAAGTGCAAGTACAAGACAATCAGCTAAACAGCATTAAACCCTTTATGTAAAATTACCTAATTCCTATAAAACTGATGTGTGGAAGTTTCCTGGAGCTGGTGTAACTCGGATTTGCATAGATGTGGAACATTTTGAGACAGGTAATACACAGATCATGTAAAATACCTTGAGCATATTTTCTGAGTTCAGGGCTGGGTAGGCGAGAGCAGGAATATCCAGGTGCTGTCTCAGACAGGGGCATGTGTACCATTAAGCTATCCAGGAGCTGTGCTGTTCCTTTACATTGATGCCTTACTTTGAGCCAGTAACTGCTGGTGATAAATGAGTCCTAGCCTGCTTGCATTAATTTGGATTAATTTTCCCTCTTCAGAGAGTGCACTATACTGTTATCTAGTTCAGAACTGTGGCTGGAGCAGTTGTTAATTTTATAGCACTTACAGTAAAACAGACTGGCCAGACCTTTTAGGAACTCATATACAAGTTTTGTTGAAAATTGATTAAACTACAATTGTAAGCATCACTTTCAGAAACAAATGAGGGGTAAGTTTTTTTTTGATGAAACAGCAAAGTGACCTGTAGTTAGCAGTGAGTCACTTTCAGGTTAGAAGAGTCTGTAGAGGACCATCTGACAGTCCCTAGGACTTGATGTCTTCCTTATTGATGAGGATACTGGCTTAGAGCATATAAATACTGCATTTGGAGGTAACAGTAGGGACGAAAAGGGTTGTAGCACATTGGAGGACAGCACTAGAATGCTAAGTGATGGGGCAAATGTAGGAAGTGACCTTAAAAATATTGTGTAATTTAATAATGAGAACTTCAAGGTACAGCACTTTAGTAGGCATAATCAGCTGCACTAAGCCGTGGGTAAAAAAAGACTGGATGAGGAGCAGTTCTTCACAGTAGATGTAGCCACTTTGAGGATCATGTGCTTTGAAGGAAGAAGGAAAGAAAGGAAAACATCTTCAGATATAGAAGAAAGTTGCTTCAAAGGAAATAAGTTAATTGTTGCTAGTCCAGAATTGGTAGTTATGAAAAGCAACTTCAGTTGCCATAATGAAGACCTAATATCAGTGTAGGAGAATGTGGACATAAAGACAGCATGCAAAAGGTGGTGGGTCTGCATTGCAGAGGTTTTTAAGAAACAAAGGACTGACAGGAGCAGTTTAGATACAGTTGTTTCTACTTCAAGCAGGAAATAGACTAAGTGACCTCTTAAAGACCAGTTTGACCAAACTAGTATTTATACGGGATTTAAATTATAATGCTAAAGGAAAGCTTGTGGAGAAGTGATTTTTGCTTCATTTAAAAACTGTAATTTAGTCAGGGTTTTGTAGTATAATCATCCTGGAAGATATACAGGTGCTATGATTCCAAGCAACAGCAACAATTATTTAAAAAGTCACTGGAAGTGCACAGATTTTATGCTGCTGTAAGTAAAAAAAAAAGCAAATGTCCTCTGATTTTTCTGCTGATTTATTATTCCCCTCTGTTCCTCTCCCCCTCCCCAGTTTTGGCTTTGTTTTAATTGTTACCTAATCCTACTTTAATTGCACAAAGTTGTCACCTTCTGCTAACTAGAAATAAACTAGGCACATGTCCTCAGTTCTCCAGAAGTGTGTCACCTTTGTGAGAAACAAACAGCACAGTAGATCTGCAGTAGATCTTGATTTTTGATGCTTCATACGCTCTGTGCTTGGGTTCTCTGTTTGTTCCACAGGCACATGAGTATCTCTAACACTGAGCTAAACAAAAGCAAGGGACATTTTTGCCCTTACACAGAGACAGTTTGCAGTAGCTGTGCAAGCACTAATGCATCTTGCCCAGCACCCCAAATGAATCAAGCACATCAGAAAGCAGTTGTGTAGTGCTGTCTGTGGCCATGGATCCTGTCTCGAAGCACCCTCTGGAATCAGAGCTCAGACGATTGTAGTGAAAATGTAAGCAGCCTGGCAGGTTTCCAGCTGATGAGTTAATGCAGCTATAAACTTGAGTAGTTCCTCTCTGAGGCATGCAGAAGGGTGCAGGCACTGGGAAGGTAGCCAGCAGAGTCAGGGAACAGACGGCAAAGCTAAAGGCCAGCCTCAGGGATTCACAACGAATTGTCTTGGAGGTGAGTTCCTCCCTTGAGAAACTCTTCATGCAGCTTCAGTGGCAGGGCTGGAAACCAGTGAGAAAATTATGGCTCTCACTCAGTGCAAAGTCAGCCTGCCTTTTGGGAGCTTGTTTAACATAGCTTGAGCAAAGGTAGCTGTGCCCAGCACTCGGGCCACCCTGTGACTGGCTTAGCAATACAGGTGCTGCAGAAAGCCAAGGGTTCTCAGTCAATGCTGGCTCAGTTTGTTGAGCTTGAAGCTGCAGTGAGGTGGTTTAGGTTTGAACTCAGGTTATCACTTCACTCTGAAGCCTAGACATGGAAGTCACCAAAATGTGATAGAGTGAATCAGTAGAGCATCAACTGGTCAGATTTCATTGGACAAGTGGAAACATGGGTGCTCTCCTTTCTGTAAGGGAAAGCAGAAATTTATTTTTGTTTGCAATTTCAGTAAAACGTTTATGCTGTAAATGCTTTGAGCAGAGTGGATTTTAGAGGGTATGGAAAGTGTTTCAATAGATCAGTAGCTATGCAATAGGAAAGATGTTCAGCTGATGGTGGTTCTTGCTGTGAAGGCTGCTATTGTGGCAGACTGGGCAGGTTCCTCCCAAAACAAACCTTTTCTGACTAAGGACCTGTCTACTGTGTCCCCACTGCCTGGGGTTTGCTAATACTTTAGCTGGTGTTTGTCCTTCTCCCTGGTATCCTGACATCAAAGACTTCATCAGGCTGGAGCATCCAGGGGACAAGTGAAGTGGTGTGGGGATGGTTAGCTGACACAGAGCTCTGTGTTGTCATTGTGCATCAGTGCCTGTCCTAACTTGTTCATAGATACCTAGGGCACATCTGTATCTACTTCATTAATATCAATGGCAAGAGCTGTAGTTGGACATTACAGATTTAGCAACATCTCCCTCTACAGACACCCTGAGGGCCCAAAGAACCAACATCCTTATGCAAATACCTGGTTTTCTGTTCAGGGCTTTGGATGTAGAAGGAAAATAATGAGTTTTGGCTTGATTTCTATAAAGCTAATGCAAAGAGGAGTCTTGAGAGACTGAAATCAACTTGCACTGAATACTCTAAAACCATATTCACATGGAAACAAATCTAAGTGATCTAAGTTACACAGCATTGCCTACTGCACATTAAGCATTGCTCAAGTGATAGACATTCTTATGCAAAAGGTAGAAATACTATAGAACCTAAAATTCTACAAGCATGATTAAACATTAATCTGAGAGGGTGGTCTTCACATGATAAACTATTTGAAGCATGGTCCTTGGCTGAAAAAGTGTTTCTTGTCTGGAGTAGAAATTTTGTATGATACCCATACAAGTTTTATACAGCCAGGTAGTGCCTAGCTCCACCTTCCCCTTCTTCCAAGAGTCTTGGATAGCTGGAGTAGTATGAAGAGTTGCACTAGCAACCTGGCTGCTGAGTATTTTGAGTTTGGTTTGCTTATTCCTTTTTTGTAATAAGCCAGAATTCTAGGTGGTGTACTTAGTTATACCAGAGCAAACACACCACAACTTGTTTTTTAAAAAAGAAACGAGTTTCTGAAGTGAAAGGGACATCATCATAACAAAGCAGTGATTTGTTTGATAATACAGGGTAGCAAACCTTGAACAGATCCATGTGTGAAGAAGTCGGTTACTTTCAAGGTTCTCTGAAAACAAATGCAGTGAAAGCATTTTACTTTCAAGTGTTTTGTTTGGTTTATTTTTCATGGTAATACTGCAGACTAGCGTTATTTAAAGTCTTTGTTTTCTGTTAAACCTGCTTGGGGTTTTTTGTTTTAGGAATAGGAGGAGCAAAGTACTTTCTTATCAGTTAGAAGGCAAGCTAACAGTAGCTGCTCTCGATACTAAAACAGCTACTGAAGGCTGAGCACCATGTGGTTCTCCCAGATATAAAGGGCATTCTGGCAAAATTCCTGTACAATGACCAGTGTGCCTTACTAGAAATTAGAGAACGTGGGCTTGGGGATGGAGAAAATGGAGACGAATGTGAGCTGTACTACTCTGAGGAATGGCTTTTCATCCTTCTGGATGCTGTTCATGCTGTTTGCATTGCCTCTGAATTTCTCTGCAGGCTCTGCTTGATATTCTTGGTGTAGATGGCTACTGCCTACTTTTTGTTCAGGCAGGACTGTAAGAGAGGTTTTGATAGCTCTGCTTTTTTTTCTGACAAATGCAAGTTGATGTGCTAATTTTTCTTTACTCCCAGATTCTGACCTTGGAAAAATAAATATAAATAAAATCTCTTATCTGGATTGTCAGACTCAGCTGTGCTTGTACTTTCGTTTTGTTTTCAAACATGAGAGTAAGGAGACAGGAATGACAGTGAACACACCTCTCCCCACACCTGAGATAAGCTAGATATCTTCCTGCTAAAATCATCCATCCAGGCTGGGCAGCTTTCCAGTAAAGATGACACGTGCCCACCAGTGTGATAGCAGCTGGTTTCAGGAGGTGGGAAGATAAGAGTGCTGTTAGAAAAAAATGCACCAATAGAAATATCGTTTTGGTTTTCTGCTTCTTGAAAGTGTGTGAAGAACACACAAGGTAATTGTGAGAGACTGTATTGCCTAAAGTCTTAGTCCAAATCCATTTATTCCCAAAAGAGTTCTGTGTTTGTTAACTTTGAAAGAGCTTTTTCAGGCTTTTGAAGCCTGAATTTAAAAAAAAAAGTCAACACTAAATTGTGCAGTGAGCAATCCATGCAGTGCACTGAATGTTATTTCTGAAGGTAATTCAGATCTTTTTCTGAAGTTGGTGCTGATCACAGACCAGGTCAGTTCTGGTTAGCTTTGCAGTAGATGCCATAAGCAGTGAATGCTTGATGATGTCTGAGAGATGCTGTGCTACATCTGCTTGTACTTTCCATATGCAACTCTCTGTTCCTTTCAAAGTCATCTGGCAGAGTGCAAAGCACCGTGAGTCATCCTGGCACTGCTGGAGTGTGTAACTACAGTCTCTTAGCTAGGTGCAAGCCAGAGCCTGGCTTTTATCCAGTTTGGATTCAGAGCAGGACACAGGAACACCCCATTGCGCTGTTCTGTCTTAGGTGGGTGGATAAACTGCAGTATGAAATTGCACCAGCTGCATGTGTTCCTAAGAGGCTGAGACCTCTGTTAGGAGTGAGCATGTTCCTGGGACACCCCAGCTCTGCTCCAGAGCCAGCAGTGCAGCACTGAGCCAGGGCACCCCTTTCTCCTGCCGAGGAGCAGTGCTGGGCCCAGTGTGCTGGTGGTGCAGCTGTGTTCTGCTTGTAGTGTGGCTGCAGTGCCTGTGCTAATGGGCACTGTGCCTCTCAGTCTGTCAGGAGTTTCTCTGGCCTCTAAAGTTTTAATGGTAGAGTCTGGATCACCACTGGAATTGAAATTTGGGGTAAAAGATTTTCCTGAGGGAAGTTTGAAAGAAAATTTACTATAAAGCCTTTCTGTTCTCATTTTTGGAATCTGCCGTAAGTTGTTCCTGATATTATTAATTCTTTTGGCAGGTAGAGTTAATTTATATATTAGTCTTCATGCTGCTGTATGAATTATAGATTTAAGGTCCAGGTGCTCAGAGCTTTGCCGTTCTTCTATATGTTAAATATACAGAAAAAATAAGTCTGAGTAATTTTTTGGCTTACTGAATAAATGTAAACACTTGGAAACTGTGCCAGAGTATAAATAAATAGAGGATTTACTTCACAGAGAATGTTATTATCTACTCCAGGGTATTCTGCTTTGCGGGGAGGATTAGTGCTTTGCATTATACTGGGACACACCTTTTTACAGCTACTACTCTCTGCAGCAGAAGATTAAAAAGTTTTCCTGTAATTCCTTGTATTTCCAAATTTTCTTTTGCAATTACAGCTCATTACTAGGGGCCAAAGGTTGATTTGAGTTAGCATAGCCATAACGAGAAACACTCTCTGATTTCCTGGTAGGTGTAAATAAACTACCTACTTGTAGTACTCTTCTTCTTTGGAGTTACTCAGGCTTTTCTGCCTGACTCAGTTGTATTCACAGTCCTTGAAGGTTCTCATACTGCAAAGCTACTTAATTATGTTTGTTTCTTGTCCTAAACCAGTTTTCCATCCTACTTTCTCCTAACCTATAAGAAAATTTAATTTTTGATTGCAATTTAATTCCATGAAACTCTTTCCATAACTGTCTGTTCACAATCAGGCTGGATACAAGATCTATGAAAAAAACCCTTTTTTAACTGAGATTTCATAGGATATTTGGGCAAGGGGCAAGTACATGAAATATGTTAAACAACTGGGACTTACTTCTCTTCATTCCTCTATTGTGTCTGCATTTTTAATTACTGCCTTTCTGCTTTGTGGCCCTGAGTCAGAGAAAGCCCACCTTTCTCACCTTTTCCAGGAAACTGTGTGTGTGTTTAAAAGCTTTTCCAAAGGGAATGTGAATTGGCCTTGTTTCAGCTGCCACTAAACATCACTTGACAGACCCTGTGGGATAATATGCCTGTGTGTCTGCTGCAGTATTGGGGACAAAAAAAATTAAGACTATACTTCTTTAATATATTTCACTATTAGAATATGCCATTTATGCATGCAATAGTAGGAAATTTTCAGATGAGGGTTAACTAATTTATTCTTGCTATTGTCCCCTTATGCTTATTCAAATTTGTGGGTCAGAAAAATGTGTGTCATGATTTCATTTTTCTTCTGGGCACTGCAGCTACCCTCAAGAGTCTGCTCTTCCCTAGACATCAATAACATATTTGATGCATCTCCTGAGGAAGCAGCCAAAAGTGCATGTTCTGACCTCATCTTTAAGCCTTTCCATTTCCTTTACTCACACTTAATGAAGTTACTATCACAGCCATTAAAGATAATTGTGTAAAGGTAGATTATGTAATTATTGTAATTGTACTGGTTTTAGTATAAAGTCAAGTATTGATTCTGATTCTTTATTTTGGCCCAGTATGGCAATGCCAGTTTGCTCTGACTGTTGGATTTGGAAGTCTGTGTTGGTTATTTGAGGTGGCTAGGGAGTTTTTTCTGGGAAATTTGAATGGTTTAGAGCACTTTGATACTTCTGTTTGAGAGAAGAAATTAATTTACATTGAAGAGACCCTTTTTAAATGTCTCAAAAGTTTTTCCTCTGTTTCTTTGATGCTTAGTACAGGGGATCATTTAAAAAAGTTTTGCCAGTATCCCTCAGGTCAGTTGTGGTTCACTGGTATTGATGCTGTGGGGAGCTGTGCAGTTGTCTTCTAGATATCACTGGTGTGAATGGATCTACAAGTGGGTTCTTACACTTTTTGTAAGCTCTCTTGATGCACTGCACCTTTTGATTGGGGAAGCTACACATGCAATTTCTTTATTTGAATACACCTCTAATGAAGTTATGTTTAGACTAAGATCTGGAAGTAAACTCTTCATAGGGATTTTCCTGCAACAGAGCCTAAATTTAGCCTGCTTTTATAGGAGCATAATTTTAGATCTTGAAGAACCTACACTTTGTGGGAGGTTAGTGGATGAATGGGCTGGGGGCTGACCGTGTATAGGCTTTCAAGTCCTTTACTCAAGGAAATGCAATTGATGTCAGCATGATAATTTGATGGAGTACATTTATAGGAACCTTTATATAGCTGTTGGGTGTTAACTTAAAACCATGTCTTCATTTGCTGCATTTATTTGTTTGTTGTGTCCTTAGGTTATTTAATAAAACATGCGGTGAAACACTAGAAAAGCTCCTGGACTTTGTCTTCCAAACAGCTGTTGTTGTCAATGTTAAGGTTCTTCATGTCTTAAACAAAACAGTCTTTTTTTCTTATAGCAAAAGTATGATTTTGAAGAGTTATTTACTCTTTTTGTGTAACTGTGATTTTTATTTTAAAACGGAATTATATCAATGGGGCTTTTTCTGGATGTTGGTAGTCAAATCAAGTGACTTCTGGAGATAGAACTGCTACTGTACAAAATCCTTCTTAGTATAAAAAACATTCAGAGAAACATTTCAAGTCAGTGCCCACAGTCTTCAGATCCCCTTTGTTTCTGAAGGCCACTGTGGGCTTGACTGCTGTATTTCTGTGTCTGTGGTAAATCAGTGCATACAGTGGTGCAGTGCATGAGACAAGGTTGGCTTGGCACCGCTGAATTGTCATCAGTCCGGCCTTGTTATTACTCATAAACTCTGCTTGGCTGTAAGCACACTATAGATGCTCCCTGTTTAGTGCTCAGGAACTCTTTCCTTGGAAATTGTGTGCCTTTTTAATGTGTCATGGCTCAATTATCACATTCATTTTGGCTGCCAAAATAGCCATATATATTGTCTAGCAAGTGACAGCCTGGGCCTTTATCTCTTTCTGGCTGTTTGCCAGCTGTTTAATTGCAGCCCTGTGTTTGCTGTGTGTCACATCTTATGGTGGTCTATTATACCCAGCTAAAACAATATTTTGAAAATGTTTCAAATGTAAACTAATTCTGTGAGACTTTACATCCTGTTATTTACATGATCTGCTAGGAATGTAATGTAGGTCATTTTTCCCCCTACAAATACGAACATTTGTACCTCCGATCATCTTACGAATTTCCAGGGCAGAGAGAAGACAAGATGGGGATGCAGAAATGCTATCTCGTCCCCTTGAGAGATGTAATTAAAGCTGTACACTTGTCATGCAGTTTTTCATTTGCAGTTTCCAAGATGTTTTTAAAGCCAAATATTCTCTTTGTTCTGCCTTTAGAAAAGAGCAAGCATACAGAAACTGAGCTGAGATCTCAAAAGGAATAGCAAAGCCTGTGAGCCATATTTCTGCCCAAATGGATACTTTGGGTGAAGATGACGTTGGGGTTTGTGTGAATGGTGTCTCACAGAGACAGAGAATGGTGCAGGCGCTGTTTGCACACAGCATGTTTGGTTTGGCAGCCACCTGCTTTCAGTAGGGAAAGACCTAGGGCAGGGCTGGCTCTGTGTCCTGCCACCCCACCCCACTCCACCTGCGGGATGGAGGCACTCAGTGTGAAACCAGGATGTTGCCTCTCTTTTCACAGCTGTTAGTATCTTGCTCATTTTTTGCCTGAAGAGCTGTGATCTTGAGGGTTTCAGCTCCTGGATGGATTCCTATGTGGTGCAAAATGCTTTAGCCTTAAGAGCAATGAAGGTACATTAGCTAACAATCTTGGCTATGTAGATATTTGGCAGAAACTTTGCTTTTCCACTGCTTTAAGAGGAAATCAGGATTTGTTCTATTGCTTGTTTAATAGGAAGAATAACTGTTTAACAAGAAAGATAGGATAAAAGTCTTGGTAAACAGCTTTGCAGTTCAGAGGAAGACAGAACAGAAGAGTGCCTAAGAAAGATCCCATTTTTGTACAAAACACTAGATTTATAATTAAGTAGTAAAAATTAACTTTTTAAAAAAGGAGAAAGAGCAAGTTATCCTGTAGGCAGGATTAGATCTGCAGGATTTTTTTCTTCTTAATTGGAGGGGAAAGGATCCCATCTAGCTAAAGCCATCTAGTGTACTGGAAGAGGTTTGATATTAAAATAGGCTTTTTTAAAAGGAAATAAAATTAAGAGAGCTCTTAAACCGTGTGAAAAATCCAGTACTGTGTGAGAATAATATACTCAAGCACGTGCATGTATGTTTTTTCTGGTTAATCTGCTAGAAAAATTGTGGGAAATAACCCCCTTTTAACATATCTTTTTGAGAAGCTGACCTGTTACAAAGTGAGCATTCAAAGGTATTGAGGAGAGAGTTGTACATATATGGGGCAGCTGGAGTGAGAATGGTTTTGGCAGTTCTGCTGTGCTGTCACTGCATGTCTCCTCAGGAAATGCATCAAAACAGTCACTAGTATCATTTTTTTGTAGCAAGATCTGCATAATTCCAGTAGTTTACAATGTGACCAGTCTACCTAGTGTCAAAAAAGGCCACTTTGCTTGAGTTTTTGCTTGACAAAACATATCATTGTTCCATTAAGCTTTTGTGTAAGCGCTGTATTTAATATGTTTTGCATGTGAGTTTCTTACGTATCCCAAATCACTTTACTTTCTGGTGAGTCTGAAAACATCATCAGCTAAGTTTTGTAGTACACAGATAAAGTGGGTGCTGAAAGGTAGCCTGCAGAAACCCTTGCTCTCTTCATGCTGCCTGGTTCCTGAAGTGCCTGTGTGCCATTGACACAGAGGTGTAGATTTTTAATTGATTTGTTAAGAAGTTTTTATTTCTGAAGAGAAGTTCCAACACTCAGTGAATAGATACCCTCTCACTGAAAAACTCTTATGTGTTAGATGTGGTCATTGCAAACTAATGGTGGTTTTGGGGAAGTGAAGTTTCTCTACTATTTGAGTAGAGTTAGATACTAGCAAGTTAAATCCCAGCAAGGCTTGTACAAAGGCTTTGCAGCTGGCAAAGCAGATGCCAGTTACTCGTCATGGCTGAACATTCACTATCTACTCAACAATGGATATGAAGGAGAATGTGATCAGGACAGGTCACAAGAATGCATAGCCCATGCAGCACTAGAGGCTGATCAAGCCTGAATGTTGAAAAAATGGAATATTAATCAAATGCAGGAAACTGGTGGGAAGCAGGGTGAGAGCAAATACCCATGCTGCATTTGCTGTGGACTATTGAAATGTGCAGTTGGTGCAGCCAGAGTGCAGAACTGTCACAGGCTGATGGTTCAGACTGAACCATCAACCACTGAGTGTGGACCAGCTGCAGTACTGGTGCTTCAGGGTTCTGCTTGGCTTTTCACATCCCTAAGCTTGCTGTGCTTCCTGTTCAAAGTCCTCTTTCACACACTGCCTTCGTTCGCCGTTGCTGACTTTTTGCATCCTCTTCCTCTCCCAACTCCACAGCTGTGATTTCAGTAATTGGAACTAAACACTGGCCTTTCTTAGCTATTTTCTTTGGGGATTAAAAAAAAAAACCAACAACAAAAGAACAGAAAAAATGCTACGTCCTTGGCAGGAACATGCAGCGTGTTCAGGGTTAAAGCAGACCAGGAAAAGGGACACTTCCCTTTCTTGTCAAATTAGCTTTGGTTTCTAAGATCCATCACGCTGGAATGCAGCCCTGAAATGCCAATTTTCTTGTAAGGAGGAAGCAGAGCCAATTGACTTAAACTTTTAGTTGCATCTGCTGGCAATTTCCACCAGAAGCTAATTACAGCTCACAGCTATCACCAGCAGATGACTGACTGGTTCCACCTCACAAAAAAAGAAAGTTTAAGCCCACACAGGGGTTTCTTTTTCCTTGAAATTGTAAGACTGGGGTAACATTTTTCAAGCAGGTATTTTACACATACAAACAGAAATCTTAAAAATTTAGGTAAAGTATTTTATCATACAAATAATAAGTCTAGGTCTTTCCAAATCTGGAGGTCATTTTTTGGGCTTTCCACTGTATCCCGATATCACATCAACACTACACGTTGTGTGCGTTTTTAAATTGTGATGTGATTAACCCAGCTCACTTTCTGTGTTGTCAGTTCTGGAAATTACTTCAGGATAACTAAAATAGATCAGACCTTTTCGCTGTGTTAATGCTGCAGGTTTGAAAATGCTCATGGATACTGAAATATTTGCAGCTCTTGATACAGCGGTTCCACAAAAATGAATTTTGCAAGAGTGAACCTTTTCAAGAGTGATTCGTTTCAACAAAGAATGGAGCATGACTTTTTTTGGCTAGCATCACTAGATGGCGTTGCCTAGTAGTCTAACAGCTGAGAGTCTGAAAATAGATGAAATTAATATAAATCTGTAGAGTAATTAAAATATTTAGATCTATCAGCGTGTATGTCTTAGGTGGTTTTTTTTCCTTTTCAATCATGCTTCTAATTGTTCAAGGGAAGGTGTTGAACTGAAGTGTTACTTCTGCCTGTTGCAGCTCTTAAGCAAGTAGTGAGTGTGCTGTAGTTCCTGCTGGTTCTGCTCCTCCTTGGCTTGCTTGAGCACTCCTTGAAGTCCTGTGCTGAGGGACCAAGGCTCAGCCAGAGCTTGTGCTGCTGTTTCATGCACGGTTCTCACTGTACACAATCAGCCTCTTTCAATGGTATGCTGAAATACTAGCAGAAGAACTCCTTGGAGGATGCCAGAGCAGACAGGCAACAAAAACTCTGCCAGTATTACTTTATAGAAAGCTCCTGGTACAACATATTTTTCTAAAGTATGATGTCCACAGTCGTTACAGACAACATGAAAAAAACCAAAAGTGTTGTTTGGGGCTTTTATTCTGTTGTTTATTTTGTGGTTTAGACCTCATGGCACATTTTTTTCTTCCTGGCTGGTTTCCTCTGTTTTGTCAGTGGTCAGTCATGCTCTGGCAGCAGCACTAACATGACACTGCTGTGCCTGCACGTGGGGCATGACCATGACTGCACACTGTTCTCTGATGCACTTTTTCCCAGGCAAGCCTGGAGGAAACCTGCCTTTCATTTGAGTAGTGTATTTAGCTGAAAGCAAAAAGATGTCAGGTAGGTGGATTTATTTAGGGAGGATGGTAAGGAGAAATGATGAACCAAGCAGCTTTTGTTCAGTGCTTTCAGTTCAGCTCCATCACCTGCCTCTTTTAAACTGTAAATGAGAATTTGGCATAACCTACTCCCTTTTCCTAGTTCACTAGCACTTTTAATTTAAAAGATTGCCTGCTTGACATTATAGTTATTTTAAAATTCTTTCTTAACCCATTGCAGATGTCTTTATCAGTCTACTAAAAATTAAGGAATTGTTGTTGGCAGGAATTGGTATAACTCACTTGTTTTGTTTCTTAGTTTAAATAATATTTCTAGATAATGTCAATCAGTGTGCCTGTAGTTATGCATTTAGATGTAGGGAATGTGCACACCTGTGCTTGTTTTAACACTTGTATTTACAAAACAATATTTTTAAAGACTTTATGATAGAATCTTAGTTGTAGGATAATGTTGAAGGTTTACAGTTTGGACACCTATAAAGCAGTATCACACTTCACAAAAGAATGAGGAATAAAAGAGCCAAGTTAAAGAAACCAGCGAACAGTAAGCGTGTACCAGACGCTTTTGATGAAAGTTAGTCACCAAAGCTTCTGTTTATAAAAGAGATTTAAAATTAGGTGCTAGACCTTATTTGAGCAACTTTCTGGAAACCTGTGTGGTGTATTTCTGTACATGAAGGTAGCTCTTTGCGAAGCCTCACTTCAGAGAAATATCAAATAAGACCTGGGGAGAGAGAAAGGTTGTTTGAGAACTGCAGCACAATGCTTAACATCTCCCCACATGTGCTGGGCAAGCAGTGTAAGAATACAAGGACAGGAAAACCCTAAATCTTCTTTTACATGTTCATATGTTTTGAAATCAAGATACTGTGAGTAGCTATAAAGTGATCAAGTCACTTACAGGCCTATTTTTCATTACTTTATACCAGGTAATTGATAATAAAGGTACAAAATTCGGTGAAGAGAGCACTGGTGGGAAAGGTATACATTCATTTGAACACCCCAGCCAGTAATGTACTGAAGCACGTGCTTGTCCCCCATTGAAGTCACTGGGTTTTGAGCACATGCAGAAACACTTTCCTGAGCTGGGTTTGAGGGAGGGGAGTCAGTTAAGCAAGGCCAAACACAGAAAGAGGAGGGGAAACCAGCATGGGGACTGCAAGTGGGAAATAGCTATTGTGTTCATTTTTTTACAGGGAAAAGCTCTGCCTGTAGCTGTGCAATGCACTGCTAAAATTTGTACCAGAGCTCAAAACTTCATCTTCAAATAGTTCTGATCCCCCAGTTGCTTCCATATGGGGTGTAGCCCAGTGCCAGGTCAGTGCATTTGGAGAGCATAGGCTTTGGTGCCTGAGCAGGGTGAGGAGAGAGAAAGCAGGGGAACTAGGGCCTGCCTGCTGTCCCCTCGCTTTGCCAGCTTTCTTCTTGCAGCTTCAGAAATGCACCATTCAGAGGGATGATATTTCTGCCACATCTCCATCCCAGTGTGCTGTCTGCAAGCAGGGAGAGGCAGAAATGTGGAGGCAGTAGTTTTGAGGAGCTGCTCAGAAGCTGTTTGGAAAGACTCTGTCTCACGAGCATAAAATCAAAGTACACATTCAGTGCTAGTCTTTTCACCTAAATTTTACATGAGGGCTGAATGCTCATTTAATCCTGTTTATTTGGGGGCATTCAGCACATAATACTAAATGTGCTTGATTTTTTTTTATTTGCAGGTCACCTTTTAATGGAGCTGTAAAAGTAAGTGTAAACTGCACCTTCTTTTGTCATCAGTAAGTGCTGAAGGGTGTAATGCTCAGGGAGTGGCTCTGGGCTCACATGTGGGAGAAGGATGGGCAAACCCTAGCACTACCCAGTAAGTAAGAGGGTTGAAAGGCATCATGGGCTCTTGTTCATTTGCACTGTCTGTTTGTACAGGCCTCCTCAACACTACAAATACTTCCTTTTGGCTTCTTACTTGGGATACATCTCAGAGGCCCTGTTGTGCTAATCCTAACAAAGACATGTCCAGAAGGACAGTTTTTGCACTGAAGAGTTTATCTGCAATAGCTAATGGTTCTCCTGCTTGGTTGAAAAAGAGATATGGATAGCTTATCTTGATGTTTTCTAGGTCAGACACAATGAGGAAACAGAGCTCAGGCTGCTGCTCTGCTCAGGGAGGTAGGACCTACCCCTTTCAGAGTGTCTTACAGAGGAACTTTGTCCTTGGTGGAAGCCAATTAAGTGCATTTTCAACACAATGCAGACAATTCCTGTGGTCCCTATCTATGGTGAAGAGAGTATGATCTGGATGCACTTTGCACATATGCCAGAGATGCAGGTGTAGGCCAGATGAAGCAGTCATAGATCTCAAACCCCCTTTTCCCCTCCCTGATTTGCAGCTATTGAATTCATTAGCAGTGCACATAAATGGGAAATGACCCAAAGAGGGTTCAAATTCACAGTACACTGTGAGTGCTTTGGGCTGTAATCTGGATGGGTGGTGGAATAACAAGTCAGATCAGGAGTCAGTTTCTGTCTGAGCTGTCCTCTTCTGTCACAGGAGCAGGTTATAACCCTGCTGCTGCAGATCCTCCTCATTCACTCCCTTCCTTGGCAGCTCCTGTTTTTGAATAGGAAATGTCTGCATGGAAATGTCTGGTGGTGGGAGGAGATGAGAATTAGGATGTCTCACCCCAGAAGATCATCCGTCCCTTTCAGGCAGCAGGCAGGAATGGGCAGTGTCTGCCCAGCTGCCACTCTTCTGTCTGTCTGCCAGGCCTGGCTGCTCAGTGCTGTTCCTCTAGCAGTTGTGATCGCTGAAATCAGGATTAAATTCTCATTTCTTAAAGAAACTGTGTGTGTTTATTTTAAATCACAACTTTTTGGAAGAAAACCCAACTGTTTAACCGTGGCATTTCCAGGAAGGTGGGAAGAATGCCAAATGGAATCAAGTGTAATTTTTACTGGTTGTGATAAGCAGACTTGAGGATCTGTGTTGCACGTGGCTGCCATCACTGCAGAAGTTGTCTTCCTCTGCACAGGGCTGAGCTTCCCCACATGAAGTCAGCATTGTAGGAAATCATATAAAACAGATCTGATGTCTTACCTCAGTGCCAGACATGGAACTTCTCTGTTGGCTTTTAATCAGTTGCAGTAATAGGCAAACACTTTGGCTTGTCCTCAGCACCTGAAACACACCTTTATGATTGTCAGTGATTTCATTCCACTTGTTTTTTCAGATCCAAACAGTTTGGATGACTTTTGTTGAGTCTGTTCTGTGAACATGGAAGAAAGTAATGTTAAGTGCCAGAAGCTGGGAGCTGAGAAAGGCCTCAGCCCCTGTGCAGGTAGGGCTGTGTTGAGGGTCACTGTGGTGTCAGCGAGCTCTTACATGGAGTCATGTGCATATTTGAAAAGTACAGACCAGACTTGCAGGCAGTGGGCATCTACCAGGTGTCTGTCTTGATTTCCTTCCTGCTCTGGGAGCTGCTCTCCCTGGGAACTGGGCTGCAGCATTAGAGCAGGGCTGAGGCAGTGCTGCAGTGAGCTCCCCTTCCTGTGCTGCTGGCAGGAAGGCAAGGAGCATGAGGCACAGGTGAGCTGCCAGGCCTGACAGAGAGTGCCAAAAGGCAGATCTTCACAGAGGCATGAATACTGTAAGGGAACACCAGCTGGCCTAACTTCATCTTGAAGGCTGCCCTTCAGTACAGAACTGTCACTGGATCCTGCAAGGAGCTGTGTTATTACAGCAGAGTCTAACACAGCAGAGGCAAGATGGCCAGTGCCCCTGAGAGGGACTCCCTCCACACCCTGCACTTGTGTGGAGAAGACAACAGGAACATCCTGGAGCAGGAAGACTGCCAGAGTGTTTTCTCAGAAGGAGCTCTTCCCTTGCCTTGTATCTTCCAGTGCTCGAGGAAAACATTAATACTCAAGTAAAATATTTTTTCTTGCTTTTTTTTTAATTTAAAAAAAGGCATTTACTTAAAACAGAAAGTTAACTGGAGCTTGTCAGGAGGAAACACTCAAGTCATGCAGGTACAGAGAGGTTGGTGCAGGAGATTTTGTGTTCAGAATGGTGTAGTGACACTTGCATAAGATGCTCTGCCTGTCTCCCTGCTCAGACCCACTGTGTTGTAGCTTTATTTTTCTCAAACACCGTGTGAATCAACTCAGGAGCAGGAGGTTGAAGCAGCAAGACAGCTGCTATTCTCTACTTGGAGACAGGGAAGTATCAGCATGCCACCAGACCTGCTTATATTACATGGGCAAAAGACACTCAGTTCCCTTCTTCTGTGTGTTTTTCATCTAAAGGTTAGAGCACAGGCTGAAAGAAGAGGGACTTTGAAGGACAGGGCCCACTGCCTAATTATGCATTAGGCCCCTTGCAGTAAGCAAACAAGTTGGAGGCTGTCTCCTAGGTGGTCTAACTCCTATTGTACAAACCCACAAAGGAATAGTGGTGCTCAGTTCCTGCTTTCCCTTGATGTTCATGGAGCTCACTCCCAAACACCTTCTCTACCTGGAAGCATTCTCTGTGGCCAGGGAGACACTCACCCAACATCTAACAATATGTGAGACAAGGAGGGGGAGGATCATTGTTTCCATTGTACTTTTGGCAGTGAGTGTTCACCTGAGAGAGCCAGGAAGAAGCTTGGATGCCTGCCAGTCCATTCTGAACCTGTGATTTGGCAAATGTGAGGTACTAGGGGGGAGAGCATCCAACAAAAGTGTGGAGAAGCACACCTAAAAGATCAGTTTGTGCAGCTATGTCCTCTGTGTCCGTGGGTAGCTGAGGGCCTAGCACTTCTTTTCACATGCTGACCATGCTGCAAGGAGCAGCAGTCTACTGCAGAGGGGAAGAGCAGACTGGCAGCCTTCTCCCTGTTTGGCACTTGGCAAGATGTGTGCCTTCAGGAGTGAGCTTGGAGAAATGCTTCCCTAGCAGAAGGCTTGACAGCAATTTAAATGGCTGATCAGAACCAAAGGAACCTGCTTTTGCTTCCAGCACTGTGTGTTGAAAGGCAGCCCACCTCTCCAACAGTCTCATCCTCTTCATGTTCTTTCTGGCAGCTTCCACCGTGGTGCCTCTGCCTTGAAACACATCTCGTGATCCTGCTTTAGACCAGAGAGTGGTAAAAAGCTGGTGTGGGTGGCATGGCTCTGCTCTGCAGTTAGCTGCAGTTACTGGCCACATGTTGAATAGCACCTGTTTCAGCTCTTTCCTGGCCCATTCTCCAGAAAACTTGTTTTTCCCCATCATCCGAGGGTTTCTGGAATCTGTCTTATAACCCCTGGCTTTTAGTTGGAGGCTTCAGGTTTATTTTGTTTTTTACAGCTTTTCAAATTGTCCAGAGTTCCTGCTGGAATTCTTGATTGGCTTCCAGGTCTGGCATAAAAATGAGCTGAAATATCCATATTCTCCACTGTCTTCTTTTTGTTGCTGAACAGGCAAGTTGTTGCTTGTCTGAGCTCTTACTTCCCTGCTGAGACCCTGGAGATGCAGGAAAAGGACTCAGCAAGGACCTCTGTAGGTAGAACAGGGGACAGAAGTGTCCACCAAGCTGCTAACAGTGACAAATGTTGTGGGGAGAAGCACTGTCTGTATTTGTTTGCATTAGCAGGACAAGGAGACATTTACAGAGAGAGGAAGGAAAGCACAATTTAAGTATATTTAATATTCATTTGAGTTTAAAAACCCATAAATGTTTATAATCAAATAGATAATTCAAATTTACTGAAGTGTACTTTCAACAAGGAAATATTGCAAGCTAAGGGCTTTGTGATTGCTTTGTTGATGGAGGATGGACTTTGCTGAGGTTATTACAGTATCGACTTGAAGAGGATGGATTTGCTAGCAGGGCGGGTGATCTTGTCTGGCCTCAGCCAGGGAGAAAAAATGAGAGAAGTTAAGAAACTAGTGCCAGCTTGTGGCATTGGCTGAGTAATCTCAAACAGCCATAAATATATTGTAGCTTTAAAGTTATAGAAATATATGGTAAGGAAAAGGAAGATTTCATTCAGTAGACAGGATAGTGGCAGTCAAGAGAATTAGTTTACATTTTTATTAGGCATTCTCATTAAGGGAATGGGAGAGCAGGATTTATTCACTTCCTGACTCATAAGGCTTATTGGGGATGTTTCAGTACTGAGATCCTTAAGCATCTCAAACTAATGAAAAGATCATTTCAGGGCTCTTGAACTGCTTTATAGCTTGTGATAACAGAAAAGATGTGTTTATTTCGGGAAAGATTGTTTAACTGGTAAAGAAATGTTCTTAAGCACTGGCAGAGCAGTATGCCAGCAGTTGTCACATGCATATGTAACACTATAGCTGAATATGGAATTAATCTGTTTACCAAGAAAGTAAATAATAAGATTGTGGGGTTTGTCCTTGCCCAGAACAACTGTGAATTAACCTGAAGAGATTTTGTTTCTTATGCCAAGAGATTGTATCTTATATTAAGAGACACTGTACCTTATTTGGAGAGATTGTAGAGGTTCTGACAGATTTTTCTGTAAAACAAATATTAAATATGAAGAAATTATAAATAGATTTTTATCTAAAGCACTGGAGGTCTGATTCTATTTTAGTTTTATTGCCTCTTTTTACATTTTTATTAATTCATTGACTAAACTAATTCATTAGTTATACATTATTAATGTTAATAATTTAATTGTTAGTTTTTAAATGTTAATTATTGTTAATTTATTAGCTGTACATTAAAGTGTACTTTATGCCTTAGATAAAAGCATAAATTTCCATCTTTTAATGAATTTTTAATTTAGTAAATTAATTCTTACTAGCATTTCCTAGTGTCTAAAGTATGATACAGTGTATTGGTTTAAAGCAACTCCACTGACATCAGTGACATTAGTTGAGCCTCAGACAAGACTGAGAACATAATTTGGTCAAAAGGACTGAATACACTCGTTCATTTTAATAATTCTCTGCATAGCCTATGCCAGCAAAATATTTCCATACCAACTAAATATACCAACCATTGTATGCCCTGCATGCATCCTATGAAATGCTACAGATTAAAATAGCTCTGCTGAAAGCTTTTCAACCTCCTCTATTAAACTTGGGAGGAGTATCTACCCAGAAAGCCTTTAAATAAGAAAATGTCCTCAGTTTTGGATCTTCATTGGTCTTTATTGCCTTATTGCCTCCCTCTCTCCTGCCCTGTTGCATGTTTCTTGGATTTGCCACTAAAAGCCATTAACGGCTCAAGAGCTAAACCTGCCCGTCACATTGACACAGGCAGTGAGCAGTCCAGCTTCAGGCTGAGAAATCAGCTCCTCTACCTAGGTCCCCCTGGTTCCCTGAGGCTAGTCAAGCTCTCTGGTAAAACTTCAGAAAAGGGGACAATAGGATCTCCTCCTCTACTGTGTTCTGCACTGAATGTTTCTAAAATGGTTCCAGCCAGCATAAACTCTTACCTCTCTAGGAACAGAAGGTAATACTGTGTATTTTGCTGATCTGATTTATCATTTTAAACTTTATTTGGTTTACCTCCTGCTACTGGCATTTGTTACATTTCCCAGATAGTAAATCTGAGCCTGTCTGACTTTCCATAACCACTGGGAAAAGGGTCCTGTCCACTCCATTCTTCTCCACAAGTTCCCACTGACCCTCTGCCGACAGCTCCTCAACACTCAGGTGAATTCTCCCCACAAGTCTGGACCTGAGCACACAGCTTTTGTTTCATTTTTGGACATGCCTTTGTATGCTGCTCTTCTAAGTAAGAATCAAGATTGCATCCAGCTGCTCCAGACTATTTAGATTTTTCTGAAAGCATGTTTGTCCTGGAACAGCCCCACTGAAAGGAACAGAGGAGTGGGACATGCCAAGTGTCTCCTTGGCAGCTCTGAACAAATCCTGCCTGATAACATGTTTCTGTTTGTTGTTCAACAGTGGAGTAAGTTTATTGAAATCTCAATGATCATAATTAGGCTTCAAAAGTTAACGCTGTGTCAGCACACAGAAAAGACTTTGAATGTTGCCTTGGAGTCAAATTTCAGGCTTGGTGTCCCTAGTTGATGTGTGCATGGTACATCTGCCAGGGCAATGACATCTTTGACCTCTTCTTCAGCAGGTATTCCCATCTAAGACCTGTAACAGCTCTAGTATAGGGCGTCTTGTCCATCCTTTTGGTGCAGAACATACAGAGGCAGGCCCTCAGGTGCTGAGGGAACAGTACTGACCCCTTTCCAGCCAGATTTACTTTCTTTAAAATCCTGTGTGAGTAGCTTCATTTGGTGAACAGCTCCTTGGAATGCAGTGAGTCAACGGACAGCATCCAGTTTACTTCATCAAATACCAAATTAGTCGCTACTTCAGCAGATTTTGGTTTTGGTGTTTCTGTGATTAAAAAAAAAAAAAAAAACAGAAACCAACAAGCAACCGCATGGAGTTTGAGGGTTTGTCTTTTGGGTCTTTTTGGCTTATTGATGTTACAACACCCATGGTACCTGTTGAAGTCTGGAGATGGCATTTGACCTGGAAAACGCCTCTCAGTTACAGAGTAGGGCACAGCCCAGAGGCCAATAAACACCATACAGACGGCTTTAACTTCTCAGCATTACCTGTCTTATGCCGGGCACGGAAACACATTGATGCAGCCCTTGGCTGGCTTGTTTCCAGACTTCAGTCATGGAGTTACCATGAACAAGGCCTGCTCCTGCCTCCCTCAGCATTGGTGTGTCATATATTCCCAGAGCAGAGCGTGGCACTGAGGTGAGATTTGGGAAAAGCGACTTTAATATTCTTCCGTATTATTTGTGCGCACCACACACTGGTGGAGTTTTCCTGCTGCACTTTCCTTCTTACTCTGGTTGCTTGTTTCTGCTGCTGAAGCCTGATTGTTCTTGAAGGATCCAGTCATAATTCAGTAGCTGTGCAGAAGTCTCTGAGAATGTTTCTGTAGGTTTTAACTGTGTTGTGTGTGCTTTTGCCAATGTGTCTTCTGTGGGTATGTGTGTGCTGTAAGACTGGGATATCCAGTCTCAGGCATGTGAAGAAATTTCTTTGTAGTTCGGGGAGAGTTGGTTTAGTTCAGATATGCTGCTGCTGGGATCATTTTTTGTCTTCTTCAGTAATGCAGCTATGTTTTGAATTTAAGTCCTCAGCTAAAGTAAAAGTAAAGTATTTGAGAAAACTAAATCAAATGTTTCTATTATGTATTTTTTAAAAAAAAGTCTGTTTACAGTTTTATTTGTTGAGATAGAGCATGGATGAGATAATGTCTTTACAGATGAAAACCATTCTCACAGATGGGGGTCTGCAGAGTAAATTATTCAATCCTTTGTCTTTGTGTGAATATTTGAGTATTACCATGTATCATCTCAAGCTCTGATTTAGATACAAGTTGCAGAAAAGTAACATCAGTGTTGTGTATCTGAAAGAAAGCAGGAGGCAGGGAAGCAGCCCTGTGCAGGGAGAGCGTCATGGTCAGGGGACTGAGAGCAAGCAAGGAAACTCTCAGCGTATTTGGCTGAGAACTGACTGTGAAGAAATCAGAGGGTTTTTTTGTCTTGCCATTTTTAGGCTTTCTTACAAAAAATGAGGATTTGGAGTAGTAAGCTCAGAAGGAATGCAGCTGCTGCTGCTACTGCAGCTGCTGCTTGGATAACTTTACAAATACCCAAGTGTAAAACAATTGCAAATCCAAATATGTATATGTATTTTTATGGCAAACAGACTAATTGCAGTATCTCTAAAATTGTACATGCTACTGTCCCATACTGTACAGTTGCTTTTAATTTCTGTTTGTTTTTCAATTTGAGGATTCTGGGTTTGCCTGTTTTCGTGTGTATTGAATACATCCTGTAATATTTTTATTTCTTGTGTATTTGCCTCATTCTTCTGTTATGACACTGGCATTAGTTTGATGTCTTTCCCAGCAAAAAGGCACTGCTATTCTCCAAGACTTTCTCTTCCTTATCAAAATTAATGGTTGTATAACATGTAATTCCTTTTAGCAGTGGAACTGTTACCCTCATAAGTCTCTCAAGGGATGTTAGTGGGTAACTCAGCTTGGCATATGAGCCATAGCTGTTCTCTGGTATTTTGGTATTTTGACTGGCAGGAAGCTGGGTAGAGACAGTTTGCTGTATAGGTTATAGGTACAAAATATTTGTCGTACTAATAGGTGATGTCTCTGAAATTGTAAAACATTATACAAGACAGAGTATACAGTCAGATAGTTAAAGGGAATGTCAGGAACTTATAGGAGAGTTCAGAATTAAAGTTGTCATGTGTAACTTTGAATTTAGCATTACTTAGTTTATGAATATTTAATCATCTCCTCTAATATTTCCTTGTCATTTTCCTTTTCCTTTTTTATTCCTTACTATTGAAACATTTCTAGATTTAAAAGACAGATTTTTGAAGAGAAATAAATGTTGACAGGAGGAATATAAGCACTGTTAACAGATCAAAGTATTTAAGGTAACTGCAGCAGATATGCATTGATATAGTTTTGAGATTAAGATGCAAACAGCTAGAGGCAGTGTATCATCCTCTTTAGACTTAATTTCTAGTAAAAACATTATTATTTTCATATTACGCAACAGACGTAAACTAGCTAAGAAGCATTTTGCCAGTGTGGGGAGGGAAGGGTTGAAAGTGGAAGAATAGCAAGGAGGATGGTAGATTCCATCAAGTGACCTTGCAGCTGGGAATGCCAAGGCCTGGAGAATAACAGTGTGGGAAACCATATATTATGCCTACTGCTGTTTATCTTTTGTCTGTTTGAGAAGAGGAATTTCTGTGCAGAGATAACACAGGTGTTTACAGAAACTTGGAGGCCTTCTCCCAGACATGCTTGAGCTCCCTGTCTTGAGAGAGAGATCAAAACAGAGATAATAAAAAAGCAGAGAGGAAAATCACAGCATGGTGTTAACCCGTGCGTGCGTGGCCCTTTGATCAATGGGTGCAAACAGCAGCCCTGATGCCCTGCCTGGGACCGGGCTGAGCCTGATGGTTCCTGCATCCTTATTTTGGGTGTCTGCAGCCCAGTGTCTTTTTGGGATCCTCTAGCCAGCGAGGTAATGAAATAAATTTACTCTTTGCATTTCAGCTGTGGTTTTTTGGTTGTCCTCAATCAGCTGTGCGTGTTGATTCACACAACCACATAAAAAGAGGGTCATTTGACTAGAAATTCAGGAAGAAAAAACCCTCTAGTTCTCAGTAGTTGTTGTTAGTTGTATGGCATGCTCAGAAGTAAAGTTTTGTAAATAAAACTCCTCCAGTTTGAATATGAGTCTAAGGTGAGTAATTCAAGCAAGTTGGAATCAGTGATGGTGAATGACACTTTGGTATTGCTGTGTGTCTGATATGTATTTGCAACAGACAGGAAGCATGTAACTATGTCATTTATAATTAATGTTTCTTCCTTGAATCTGAGGGATTGTCTAGGAAAAGGAATTTTGTCTTCATGGGATGAGGATTGCCTTCATTGTAAGAGTAACAGAAGGATTACTAGAGGCATATTCAAGGAAAGGGCAGAAGATCTATTTGGAAGTGATGGGAGGCATTCAGCTGAGCCAGATGGAGGAAGAGAGGTAGAGAAAACGTATGCACATTCTGAGAGAACCGCAGTCGGTCTCTGCTGGCTGAGTTTTTGGTGAAGACATAGCTTTTTTCTTGCATTCTTGAAGGGAGGTTGAGAAGGCTGTGAATAGAGTGGGAAGGTGTAAAGAGCTTGAAAATTTGAGCTATAAGGAGGCTGGAAACATACAGTCTGCAGAATTGGTACATTAGTTTTGTGGACCAAACTTGTCAAAATTAGTCAAACAAGTAGATAAAGCTGGAGGCAAGTCAGTGTTTAAAAGCTGGGATTTATTTTTCTATTGGCTGCTTTCTGATTGCGGATAGACAGCTATGTTTAGATTATTTGTGCTTGGCATATCAAATGTACCATGTTGTTTAGACACAACACTTAGCCATTCCTGCTTCACCTTGTTCCTTGACTCTGTTCTGCTGCTTGGAGCTGTGCCCAGAGACCATTCAGAAGCTAAAATCCAGCCTGTGCCTGTTTGTTAGGCAGCACTTTATTGGAAGTGCCAGCAAAATTGCATCCTGGCTTTTATTTGGGTTTGAGGGTGGAGCCTGACCTTCAGTGCATTAGGGATTTTGAAGGCTGGGATATTTGCAACGTGGGTCCTTGCTGCTCCATTCCTGCTGCCTGGGGAGGGTCTCCAAGAGGCATCCCAATGGCACTCTCTCTCCAGAGCCTGGCAGGTTCACCCTCTTCAGTGCCCCACAAAGTTCTCCCTACATCATGCTGCAGGTCTGGTCAGTATTTGTAGCTCCAGTATAATTGAGCTGAGTGGATTAGTTTATGACTGTGTAGGCAGTTGATTTTTAAGTGACTAATGTAATTCTTGTTCGTAGGAAGGCTTGGCATAACCACTTAGTTGATCTGAGAAGCACAGAAATGCCAATCTGCAGAGTATATATAAAGGTTTCAAAATGGAAAGAAGAACACAAAGAAGCATCATCAAAAATATATCACCATGACACGTTCCATTTCATATTGCTAACTGTTGTCTTTATACCTTAAGTGGTTTAGTGCCTTGTATAAAGCATGGATTGCTGCATCTTCCATGGCTCAGATGAGTCAGTGGTTATTGAGGTCATGCCGGGTGCTGGAGGTCTCTCCAGGGCAGATCTTGAAAGGGAGGTGCAAGCTCTGAAGTGTTTGAGAGGCATGTGAAAGTGTTATAGATTGACTGCTTCAGAGCATGCTAGGCAGTCTATCTTTTCAAAAAGCCGCACTCGTAAAATTGCTGTTAGAATGACTGAAATTTGTTAACATTAAAAAAAAAAAAAGACTCATAAAAGTGTTTAAGGCATTCAGGATAGCATGGGGAGCCAAGTGCCCTGGAGGAAAATGGTGTAAATCTTTTCTTTGTTTTTGAGGAAATCTTTTGTTTTTTTGAGGAAGAAAATATACAAAAACTTAGGATGGGCTCCTGAGAGCTGCCAAGATTGACAAGAAAAGCTTATGGAAAAAGTCAGAAATGACTGATAGATCAGCATTGACTTTCAGCAGGAGAATAGTACCACATTTTGCAGTACTTCTCTTCATAGAATGTATTCTAAACAGTTTTTTATTTTTAGTCTGATTGAAAAAAAAACAGTGTTGCTGCTTTAGTATTACACTTTTGACTCCCGTGTGGAAGCCCACGTGGGCCTCAAGTTCATCAGAGCCGTGTAGTTCAGGAGCAGCACTGCCTTGAATGAATGAGGCTTCTTACTTCCTTTCTCCCAAAGGCACAGAGGATGTGACATGTAGTAGAAGGGGCCAATCATTTCCAAGTATTGCTGCTTGGGCCATGCCAGCAACAGAGGGATTATATCATTCTGTGCCTGCTAAAAGGGCAGCTTCATGTCACCACAGTCTTCCTGGATAGTCATCCACATGTGAACACAGTTAACTCTATGTTTGCCACTTCCTCTTAGCCACGGAGGTTTTGTGATTAATACTAGTGTTTGCTTGAAAAAGCAGCTCAAATTAAGATCGTGATTTGTGTGTCACTTGGTTTGGGACGTTACTTCTGTAGTGTCAGTTCTTATGAACTTGATGTTTCTGAATGCTTTTGAATATCATCTACTAAGAACCATATTTTAGGTACTTAAGTTAGTATTTTGGAGAAGGGAGGTAATATGATGCTTGTAACAGATGACCTTTAGCCCTCAAGGAGTACAGAGTATTGTAGGCTTATTACCTAAAATGCATGCATCTAAGTACATTTAAAACTGAGTGCTGATAAAGGTTACTTATTTTTATAGTATGTAATTGACAACATCCGCAGGGTAGAATTTGTACAAAGTAGAAGTGAAGGTATTGCTTCCAGATTTAGTCATGGCAGTCTTTCTGCAGGTAGCATTCAGCAGTCTTGGTGTTTTGCTCAAGGTGAAAACTTTTGTCCAAAGAAGTTTAAATAAAGCAATGCCGATGTTAAACAGGATATTCCCACTGTACAGCCACCAAAAATCTGTGTGTCACCCATTCCTCTTGGCTCTGGACATAGCATATGTTTCCTGGGTAGTTCAGGGTCCTCTTCCCTTCCATAGCACAGTCAGAGCATGGTCAGACATTCGCTTTGCAATCAGCTGCACATACAGAGGTGCTGCCAGCTGCTTTCTTTGGTGTTTCAAAGCCCTCCCAACTCTGCCAACTGAAGGATTCATGTGATTGGGGTCTATATTGGGGTCTGTATTCCCACTTGGTACTGAATCCATTCAGTTACTTGGTAAGTATTCCTGTGAAATAGGTTGTATCAAACTGACAGTCTCCTGTGTCAGCAGTACTGCAGGAACAGAAGTACTCAGCCAACTCTTTATTTTTTCACTATATCCCCCAAGAGGAGACATTTTAAAATCATTTCTATCCTTGTAAATTGTAGACTCGAATGCTCAGTGCTCTGCAGAGTATATCTCTGCATTGCCACTAGCATTTATTTGGAGTAAAATGTTGTGGACAAAGCTGTTGTATCTAAGTAAATGTCTGATTTGGTCCACTCTTTTCATCCCATATAAAATTTTATTTTAGGTTTTTCTCAATAAGTGCACCACTTGAGTGGCCATATGCTTGGCAAGACACAGATAATTTACAACTGTTGTTTGTATTAATTTTTGTAGTTCTGAAGTTATTTTAAAAACACAGCCTAAAGGACTTCTTCCAGAATTAATGTGTTTTCACATAAATCTGGAAATGCCTGTACATCTGCTCAGATCTCCAGAAAAGTGCATTTAGTTCATTAGTTTCATGCTGAAGTGTTAACATCTTAGGTTGTTTTATTAGGAGAGAACAAAGAACTCCTGCCTTGTTGAAAATTTGTTACACAAAATAAGGATGAAGAGGTTCCAAAAGAGCTAATGCTAAGCATTGGAAACTGGATGAAGCTGTGCAGATTGGAAAGATTTCCAAGACATCTGGTAATTAGCTTCCAGTTCTTATGGAGTCCTGCCTTGTGAAAGCTGCTGCTTCTTGGTGAAGGGAGAACAGGAGTGAGATGAAGCATAACTCTGAAAAGCTGGATCTTTGTGTTCACAAATTATCAGTGGGCTATTGAAAACTCTATGACTACCCCTTTGGAAAACTAACCCCTACCAAAAAAAATGTCCAGTATTTCTCCCATTGCAAGATTGTCTTCTGTTCTGGCGTTTGCTTGGCACGATGGGGAAAGGGAACAAGCTATCAAAGAGTTCTTTATGGCTCTCCCTGCCTGAGCCAATGTGCCAGTCTGCCCCACACCAGCTTGCTGTGCTCCCCAGGGGCTGCACCACAGCTGGGCATTGCTGGAATATAACTGGCTGGCTACCTCCCCTGCCCAGCCCAAAATGCCAGAGAGGCTTGGCACTGCTGTCAGAGCTGGCACCTGGCCTTCTCCAGGGAAGTAAGGTAGCATGCTCAGGTGCAAGGGACCTAGAGCCAGGCCAGGGCTTGATACTTCTGTTATTATTATCATTTTTGTTGTTGTTATTATTACTATTTCTATTGTTATTTTCCAGCACTGTTTTTTTTTTTTGGTTCATTAAGGAAGACTTAAGCAAGAAAGAAAACTTGCCATTTCAGTTCATTTTGTAAGTTGTCTCTTGGGAGCACTTATGTACACCTGGTTATAGGATAAGGGGTGTTTGTGGGGTTTCTGAAGTTCAGATGTAAAAAACTTCAAGCACTGAATGGGAATTGCTGAGATCTATTCTAGTGCTTTGGTTACTTGTCAAAGACTTGGGAGACTACTTCTGTACCCTGTTCTGCCCTTACCTGTGCAGGTACTTTTATCAAGTCATTGCCCTGTCATGTTTAAAACAGAATGTTTTTGTGTAAAACAGAATATTGATCTTGTCTTAGATATCTGCAGTAAAAGTGGTTAAGAACAAAATGATATATTTATTACTTCTTTTTTTTTTTACAAATATTTTACCATCTAAGCATCAGCAGTCAGTCCCAGCACACTCACTACTAGTAAAAATGTTTATCTTTTCAGCTTTGAGTCTATTAAGCGCAATGAGCAGACAGCCTGTCTTAAGTTAATTTTTATAGGAGTGCGCTATTTAAAAATTAGGCAGAGAAAAAGCTTTATAGAGATTTGTTATCAGAAAGAAAATTACTTTTCCTAGACTGCAATTGTAAGCCAATGTGTGGTTAATGGTGTTCACTAAATTATACTGACTGAAAATATGAAGGAAGTAGAGTTACATATGAATATATAATATTAGGACATGTTGGAAGAGATTATACTTAATTTGTATATAACCTGATGAATTTTGCTGCAGTAGACCTTATCTCCACTGATAAAGCATGCTTATAGCTTCAAATAAAAACCATACACAGTGTGAGCCTTTTCTTCTTAAGATCACAGCCATTCCACGTCTGTGTTGTAGCAATACCTAATTCCTGACTGTGGTGCAACTGGTGCAGCTGCCTGAGCTATTGGAAAGAAGGATTCAGCACCCAGTGTCTGTGCTGTCCATGTGCTTTTGATTTGCCCAAGGTCTGAGCTTCTGTATCCTGCTGCAGGCAGTAAACTGCCACTTCCCAGCAGCTGCCTCGAGTCTGGGCTGTGGGAGAAAATGACTTTTCTTACAAGGGAGTTCCAGCATATCTTAGTCTAGTGGTACCAGTGGTCCAAGCTCAGCAGCAGAATTCCATGGGGGTCACAAATTCCTCAGCTTCTCCTAAGCACTGGCAGCTCCCTTAGAGAGGGGTACAAAGCCCTGCTCCAGGGCTAGCCCAGTCTCTGCTCCTTACACTACAACTACATCCACAGAGAACATTTGCTTTGAATATTAAATTATTATTGGTAGAGGAAGCAATAGTTGGGCTGGATCTGGCTTTTCAATAAACAGATTTTACTAGGTGAGACTTGTTTTGCTCAGATGTTTATTGACCATTTTTCCCCTAAAATGATAATTATTTTCACATTTTTCTTTAGTGTAGTACACTTTTGTGGAGTAAAATGAACTCATATCAGATATTGATTTCTCTGTATTTGTATGCATGATGCTTTCTCTATTCCTTTGAATTTCTCTGCTTTTGGAACTAAAGTTGGTATTCCTAGAGTGTTTTAATGCTTTTTATCCACAAATTACATTTATATATTCTCTGTACCAAGTGTTGCTTCATCTATCTCCAGTTCTGCATTACACAAAGCAGATTCTTGTCCCCAGCTGATTTGTTTTGAAACTCTGCAGGCATTCATATTTAACTAGTGTGGTGGGCATTGTTAGGCTAATGTTTCAGAACCCAAATGGAGCCTGCCCTGTCCTGGTATTGGATGGTTAATGCTCATAATGTTGGGTCACTCTACAACTCCCATACTAAATGAACATTGTGGAATAGTGTCAGAGAGAAGATCCTGAGCCCTGACTTTACCCCTGCTGTAGCTCTGAAACTGCACATGCAGAATATATTTCCAGCATGTGTTAAGCCAGTTTGGGTTGAGCTGCTGCAGCCCTTGCTTTTGCCCTCCTCCCCACTGCAGCAGTTCTTGTGCTGGTGCTGGCATTTGAGCCAGTCTGCAGCCAGCTGCTGCTTCCAGCAGTCTTGGCAGCAATCTCTGGTTACTTCTCGACTTGCTCAGCACCACAAAGCAATTAATATCAAATAATAAATTAGATATATAAAAATTGTCAACAATGATAAACTTGTCCCCTGCACGGAATGTGAATTTGTCATCATTTTTCTCTAAGCAGAGTTTAAAGCTCATAGCCAGAGTTCTGGTGTTCATTTCAGTGGAAAAAGAACAAAAAGTGAAAAGCTAATTTAATCAACCATCAGTGTAGGAAATTTTGTTGGCCAGTGTGGAGACATAGCTAAAGACAAACCTTCTGAACATTGAAGTGTTGTGCTGAACAAGGTTCTTGAGTTTTGCCTGATCAGATCCATGCCCCTTCAAAACAGGTAACTACTTTCAGTTCAGCTTGTCCACATGGTGACCCCAAGCACATTTGGAAAGGAGCTGGACTTGAGAAGGTGTCCATATTGTCTGCAAGGTAGAGAAAGTCTTGGTGTATGAACTGGGAAAGAATAATTCTTTTTTGAGAAATACAGCCTTTTTCTAGTTACAGAGATTTGCACCAGACTTTTATGGCTTCAAGGTAGGCATCTGACACAGGGAGCTATGGCACAGCATTTTCTGGTTTGTTATGCTGAATAGTCTGATGTGGAAATGGATAAAGGCAAGAGGAAGAAAATATTTAAAGGTAATAATAGAATTACATTTGGGAGAAAGCCTGTGCTAGAAGGTTAGGAAGACTGAATCAAGAACTGACTTAGATGCTGAAAAAACAGGCTTCTTTTGAATGAAAATATTCAGTGCTCACTACAGGTTAATTTTCAAGAAGTTAGTATGAAACAGCTCTAGGTTTTTGAACTGATATGCTTGTATTAGAGGTCATAAATCCCCAAGTAGGTGCTTCTTATTCTGAGTGTTAACGTTTGGTAATGGAGGCAAGGTTATCTGACTGACTGGTTTTGTTTTTACTTCTGCGTGGGCAAGCTTCTTTGCTGAAGTTGAAAGCTGATTTTTCAGAGGAGGGGGAAATGGAACTTCTAGCTCTGTTGTTGTGAAGTGGTACAGAAGCCCAGTCCTGGACATCCTGGAGGTGGAGGAGGAGGTTCCACTGTGGGAGCACCAGGCATGTTGGGTGTTCATCTTCTTGACAAGTTACACACACATTTCAGTGAAGGTGACTTCTCAGCAATTCTCTCTTTCTTGGTCTTTCATGAGGTACCTGAATAAATCATGTTCTATAAATTGCACTTTATCCTTTTATGATATTAGAATCAAATTTTTCCACAATGTTAATGCCGTTCACAAGTTTAATCCCAGAGTCTGCCTTTAGGCTTGAATTATCAGATGGCGATGATTCTGTAATTCACCAATGTGCTTTCTGTCTTGAAAAACACCATTTGTAGATGCTCCTTTCAATTTTTGGATAAAGGTATCTTCCTTAGAAAAGAAAACATAATCTGCAGAGAGGTAGAAGATTTTTTAATACTTTGGTTACATTTTTAATACATTTAGAATTGCCTAATAATTAGGTATTTGGTGTAGCTTGATAGCTCGGGATTTCATTTGAATAGCTTAGTTCATTGTAGGCTTAGTCTGTTGAAAATTGCCCACTTCTTGTCCTTAGGCATGAATATTTATAAGTTTACTACATTTTTAAAGCCAGTTGTATTTTTAGTTTAATTAGGTATTTTAGTGAAATTATTTTAACTTCTTTCTTCCTCCATCTGAAGGGTGTGCATAAGGGGTGTTGGGAACAATAGGTTTTTCTCTGTGCTGACATTAAAAGTGTTATTGAAAATATTGGTAGAAAATCCTAAACTGGATTTGTCAGTGTCACTTAGCTTTGTGACGTGAAGATTTTGCAGTGAAGGGTGGAGGTGGCTGATATCTGAAACATGTGGATGCCCCAGAACAACTGAATGACTTACTAATAATGTAATCTCTTGAGGGTAAGGTGGTGGTCTGGGATTTGGGAGTTGTATGTTGCAGTCATATTCCACAGCACACATTTTCTGGATGAATTTGTGGGCAGACACCTTAAGCTAAGGCTGCACAATTTCTCAGGTACTGTGTGATTCTTTCAGTGCAAATTGCTAGAATTAGTATGGAGGCTAAACATACTGAAGAACAAAATATGTGTGTATCCCAAATGAGTTTTGTTTGTGTTAGGGAGTTGAGAAGGATCCTCTCTCACAGAAGAAAAGCAAAATTTTCCATGTTTGCTAAACCCAGGTTCATCAGTAATTTTGAGTGGAAGAAAAATGGGAACTGTGTACCCACGACATAAATTTCTTCAACAAAGTGACTAGTACAAATTGAGTTTTATATCAACAGCAAGAAAATAGTGTTTTGACATTAGCACTACAGGTCTTTCAACACTGATGAAAGAGATCTGGTCTTTTATTTTATGCTAAATTAAAGCTTTGTTATTATAAACACATGGGGAGTAGCAAGAAATGTTTCCCTTTACTGACTGTCCTGCTCTGTGTTTTATTAGGTAGTATGGATAATTTCTCCAGTGTAGGCATATGAGAGGGACTTCCATGCATATTTCTAGTTAGTTCCTGCTGAACATTTGGTTCATTTTCAATTTCTTCATGCTTATGAGAGTTCTGTGTTCAGAAACAACTCACATTTGGTAAACTTGTTTGCGTATTGCCTGGGTACAACTCCTCTGTCAAGAGCATTGATATAGACAATCTGATGTGTTTTGTTACATGGTTTAATTTGTCTGTTATAATATAGCAAGCTGTGTTCAGGTATTTAGTTACTTTTTCAAAAGAAGAATTACAGGAATTCTGCCTCCATAATTAGCTTGGGATGTCCTGGAAGATGGAAAGGACCTGCACAGACTTCTAACTGAAGCAAGAAAGGTCCTAGGAACTAGCAGGAATACAAGGGGGAAAGTAATCTAAAGCTGTTGTAGCAATGAACCAATTTAATGGGGCTTTAGGCAGTGGAAAAACTGACAGCTTTCCAAAATACATTGCTACGGTTTTCTGCATATTACAGCTTTGATGGAATTAGCAAATGATTTGTTACTTAGCTTCCTTTGGTAACAGCAGTGTATATTCTTCTAGTAATGGCAAGTTTAGCACTGGAGGTTCTAGTGGTGTAAAACACATCTTTCCCTTCAGGGTGATTGATAGCAGATCTGCACTGGCTGAGATCCCCTGATGGTGCAGTGACCTGAACCAAACACAGCCACGTGGTTACATTTCTAAGCCAGAGCAAGCAACTAAAATTCATGCCCTGCTCTGGCTGCAGGAGGGCAAACGACACCTGACTAAGCATAAAGCTGATATGCCAGTGATGGGTTTGGAGCATGTGTGGTTTGGCCAAGTCAGTTTGGGCTGGGTCAGCACTTTGCTTGGGGTAGCCCCGCTGCTTTTGAGGAGCTCTCAAGTTGCACTTGCTTTGCATTGAACCATGTCCTTGGGCACAAGTCCTGCACTGCTTTATAACCAGCTGAATTATCAGGGGATCCATGAGGAAAAAAATAGGTCTTGTTTTTTGGGGTTTTTTTTAATGCTCATTTCTAGATTTCAATCTTAAGGACATGATAGACTTTAGGGAAGTGACAGAAGGAAAGATTTGTACACTGAATAGATCCTTATCTCCTCAGTTCCACAGAGCCTCTGTGGATCTGCTAGAAGCAGTAAATAACCTTTTCCAGCAAACAAATGTAGCAGGTAGTTCAGTGGCAGGTAAATAAAAACAGTTATAGCTATTTAAAGAACACAATAGACTGAAACTTTTTCTTTGTAAAAAAATGCACATAACATATAAACCTTAATAATAGTGAGCACCTTATCAAAATGTGTTTTCTTCACAGTTTTGATACATTGCTATAGACAGCCCTCATGTGTCCAACCTTAGAAAAATGCTGTAATCCTAAAATTAGGGCTATAGTTGCAGCTCCTGCCAGTGAAACCAGAATGCTTTCTGTGTCTATAGGATGTAGCACCCAGATTCTTTAAGTAGAGGCGCTTGGGCACTAGTACTGATAATATGAATGCTGAGAATAAGCACTCCAGAGAGCCTTGTAAACAAGGCATTGAAAAATAAAGAAAATGGAAATTGTTATCCATGCTTGTCACAGGTCATAGAACTGAAAGCCACCCACAAACATACGCCTTTTAATTAATGTTCATTTTCTTTCCTGCACCCTGTAACCAAAACCAGAGTGCCTCCACCCTTGGAAAAGAGAATTTAGCAAAAAAAAAAAAGGGTAATGAACAAATTTTCTTCAAAACATTGAAAATATCAAAGCAAGAAAATATTTTGAGTATTTTCTATTCCCATGCTTAAGATTAAAACGTAACTACTGGTAAGTGATTTGTGCTCTCTCCAGGCCTCACTGAGCAACTCAGACAGCTTGCATCAGATAGGGATTCTTTGGTTGCTTGTGAGATTTTTCTTTGTTCTTTAATTACCAGCAGCATATCCGTGTGTATCTGTAACTAGATAAAAAGGTAGTGTGCTACTAGATAGGGTTGTCTAGCTCTGTTTTCACTCACTTTCTTACTGCATGAAGGGGTGAGGAGGATTTTCTCACGTGCTGAGCTTAGTGGCTTGAGTTAGGAGCCAGGCTCCCCATGCTGTTGGTGAAAGGTAGGTGTCACCAGAGGGAGATGGAACACATTGGTGTAAGAGAGTATTTAGATATTCCAGGTGCTGCAGCCACTCTTCTCTCTACCCTGATTGTCTGGGTAGCCTGAGGGGCAAACATCAGCATCCACCCTAGATATCATGCATGGTAAATATGAATCTCACCCTGTGATAAGTTGAAGTTACCTGAGCCTGGGGCATTTTTCTTCCACTGGAAATGAGTTCATTAAGCTCAGAAGCTGAGGTGGTGACACAGGCAGAGTCCCTACAGATGGGGTCTGTATATTTACCTGAATTGTGTATGCTGATGGGATCTGTCACAGCCCCTTTAGTATCTTGTGGTGTCACACTGAACTAGATAATTCAACAGCTTTGGCTGAGGCAGTGGTGTCCAAAACACAGCCTTTTGTCTGGTAACATCCTGAATGCCTTTCTTCCAGCAGGATTTGTAAAAGTCAATTTCCAAAGCTGTGTTGAAGATTTTGCAGAACTTCACTATCCTGTAGCATTATGAAGTGGATTCTTCAAGCACAAGGTTGTGGAACATGCTTGAGGGCATTTTTCTTTTTTTTACTTAGTACCTTCAGTTGAAACAAGAAAAATCAAAAGAGATATTTTATCCCTCTCTTTAAGCAGTGTCTTCACTTACACTGCTGTAAAAATTAGATAGTGACAGAATTGTGGCTGAGCAGTCTGTGAAGAACTTTCAAGAGTTTTACTTTCACTGAATCTCATTTTGAAATAAACATTTGGGAAGGATGGAGGGAGGTCTTTCCTTACATAATTCTCACCCTAGGTGCCCCATTTGGTTTGTTAGCTGCTGCCTTTGTAATAATGAGTAGAGATCTTTTCCAGCCTTTACAGTTCTGTGGTTCTGCCTGCTTGGATATCACACCTGAGGGTGGAGCTTTTGAGAGGAGAATGTGAGAAAATATTCCACCACTTAAACCTGTGCCATGTAGGCACCCCTGGTAGTTTTTTTCTGAGGTGTAGACCAGTACCTTTAGTTCTGTGATACCAATGACATTTCTCATAAGACTTAGAGTCAGACAGACTTCACTGTTGGAAGCTTCCTAAAAGCAAGCACACCCACCCCCCAGTTGTATGCTATTGCACACCCATATTCTATATCATAATAAAGCATAACAGAGTTAATATCAAATCTAGCCAAATTACATTTTCCTTCATCCTTTTTCTTCTCAGCACAGTCTCAGTACTATGAAGTTGCATTCTGTTGCCAAATTTAGAGCTCTGTGTTTTAGAGGAGTGCTGTTGACAGCAGTGCATTTAGTAAGTGCAGAAAGCAAAATGCTACCAGCATCATGTAGATTGGAAATTTCTTGCCCTAGTTTCTTGTCCTGCATTTAGTTCCATATGGGCAGCTTCAATGCGTTTTTGTTTTAATGAATTGTAACAAAAGCTGAACTTGGATATCAGTAACCAGTGCATTGGGAGTCTAACAGGCTTCTTGCTGGTGTGAATGCAGCTGCATCCACATGAATGCTCTTAACACTGTGCTGGAAAAACTGTTCTTCATTTTCAGGAAACTTGAGAGCCAGGGTTCAGCAGAGTTAGGTTTGACAGACCTGGTGTGAACCCAAGGGCCCCTCAAGTTTAACCTCATGTCTTTTCAGATTCACCATCTGAAGTCATACTTGTAAATTAAATCTGTTCCGTGGACTAACTTGGCTACAGCATGGTCATAAATCCTTTGTCTTATCTGAATCAGGTATATATCCCTCAGTGAAGTGGCAAAATGAATATTTGCTTAGGAAGCAGATGCAGCCAGTTAACTCTAATTTATTTTTAAAAAGCAATCCATCTTTAATGTATGAAGTAAACCTCCCTAATTTTGCAAATAATATTTTCTCATTTCAATTAAATTGCATTGTTATTTTGTCTGAGATTTTTTTAGCCCGTATTGTATAAAGATTAATCAAGTGGATTTTTTATTGAGAATGAAGTATTGGTGCTTTTACTGAATTTGTGATGTTCTGAAGCTAATTTAGGAGGACAGCAGGCTGTTAGCAATGGGCTGCACTTGTATATTCTGTAGCCAAAACAGTGAAGTGTCATCAGACCTGTTGCTCCATCACAATTTTGTGTTTTGAAGGACTGGATAGTGGAGGATTTTTTGTCTGTATGGAGTCCATGTGGGGAGTTGTAAGGAGCTGGGTCTGTCAGTGGTGAATAGAGAAGAGGAAGAAAACCATGGAAGTTCCCCATTGTAGTGCTGTGCCTGGAGTGTTCTGCCCCGTGTGGCAGACAGCGAGAAAGAGTCCTAGGCTGTCCCTCATCGCAGTTTTCAGGGTTTTAGGTGAGATGCTTGCAGTAGGAAAGTCTCTTGAACACCAGGAAAGCTTCTGAGAATGAAGAGCTCAAGGACAGCCCCTAGAAGGCCTCCTGTGCCAGCCTCTTTAATGCCCAGCAGGAGGACAGCATTTCTACTGGTTGTATCAATATAAAATGTTAATAGAAATATTCAATAGAAAATATTTTCAATAGAAAATTATGGACAGAGTAAAACTTCCCTGCTCCCAGCTTTCAGCCTGGGTTTTTTGCTGTTCTCTGGGAATGGAGAAGCAGTTCCCTCTCTTGGTGCAGCCCTAGTGATGCTCTGCAGTGACAGGAGCCGAAGGCCGCGCCTCCCGCGGGACTCCAGCACCGCTCGCAGCTCCTGTGGCCTGAGCAGGGCTGCACTCCCCGCTCTGCCTGCAGGCAGGCGAGTGGGTGGAACCCCACTGTCCTGCTTGTGGAAATCACAGCAGGGAATGGGTCTGCTGTCTTCTGCTGAGTCGTAGAGAAAGTGGGTTTGTTTGCTTCCGGAAAAGATTACTTTGGCATATATAAAGAAGACAAAAGTGGAGTATGGCTGGCTGAGGATGATTCCTAGTGGAAATACACAGGTGGCCAAAGCCAAATGAGATGTCTTGACTCTGGTCTCTAGTCTTGTGTCTTCTCAAACCAATAATGTAGCAATTGCAGGGATTTTTAGGCTGCTGGTAAAGCAGGGGTATCTTTCACACCACTGGAAGTGAGACACCGCATCAGGTGTTAAATAGAAATTTAACAAATCTCAATCAGATATAATGATTTAACATTTTTTAATTTTCTCCTTTCCCTAAGTGCAGTTGTTGTTGCAGCTTTGTGTTTCTGTTGCCATTGCAGCAATCTTTCCTCAGCAGTTAGGATGGATTTCAAAGGTAGCGTTTCCTTCGGTCACAAGGTTTGGGTCTTGCGGCCCTTCCCGTGTTATAGCCCAGTCCTTTTCTGTGCTGCTGCTGGTAGCGTGGAGGAGAAGAGCAGATAATAACAGGCAGAGGGCCATGGCACTGGGCTTGTGGCTACCAGCTCATGGATGCCCAAGCTTTGACTTGGTAAGTGGTTTCCAGATAGCTTGACCCTGGACTGATGCTGCACTTAATCATGACTGATTCATTGGGCTGAAACATGTCACTGATTTGATACATCCATTTCATTAATTTGATTGAATTGTGTCCCACTGTTGGAGGTGTATGAAAGAAAGGTACCTGACATGCAGGGCAAGAGCACTAACCTCTGCATTAAACTATAAAACAGTCATTAGGACATCTTATGCTGAAATTGATTTGCTCCACAGAAATTTGGTTTTCAAGCACAATACTAATTAGCTGTAAGCTTGATGAATGACAAGAATTAATTGAAACTTTTCAGTGGCCTGTGTGGCTTTTAAATATTGTCATTATTGCCCCAATATTTTCAGTTCTTACACTAATTGCTTTTTAGGGAGCATGAATAAAATGATCTTCTGGAGTGACTGTAGGTACAAATGGTTCATTTCATTACCAAATATGGACCTGTTTGCTTCTAGATTTCCCTTTTTTTTTCCTTAAGATGTATCTAGTATTTTCCTTCCACTTTTATGTATGCATTGCAAATAGAAAGTAAGATTTTAGACCCAAACTTTATTTTTGACAGCACTTGTAGTTTTTTTTTTCCCGTAGCTTTGCTCTGGAAGCCAGCATTCTCTTGTTACCTACTTTCATTTTGGCAACAGGAAAATAGCTACAGCTTCATAAAATAATTTTTTGTTTTTAATTAAATAGGATGCCATCCAAATTCCATGATTATTTTGTCCTGTTTATGAAAGAACTGCAACATTTGGTACATGAAATGTCTACAAGATAAAAAACATTTTGGAAAATTATGAATTGAAAGAGAATTCGTAATCAAAATTAGCATTTTTTCTCAAATATGATCTTAATGTAAAAATAGCTAAATTTTGGGAGGGGGGGATTGCAGGTCCATGGTGCAGACTGCTCATATTCCTTGTCTCTGATGAGTGTCTCCATGTTTGACTACACAGTATGGATGAATGTCCAACATGTTGTGTTACAGACTGCAAACATATGTATGACAAATACATGGGGTGACATGACACAGGAAGAGCCTTTTACTTGTAGGGACTTTCCTCTGTATGCCGAGCAGTTCCAGAAACCACAAATTCCCAGGCTCCAGCGTGGTGCCATGCCCTGTCACTTGCTTCGTGTGCAGTTCAGGTGTGACAGTCCTCAGGGCCTGTTCCTGGGCACCACAGAGGGAGGAGGATAGAGCTGCTTCAGCGTGCCTGGGAAATGGAGCTGGTGCCTGGGAAACTGCCCAGGTGGGGAAAACTGAAAGGATCTTTTACAGTGCTGTGTTATTGGCTTATCTGCATGGATGTGATCGGGCCACTGTGTCTGCATAAGTTCAGTCCTGTTGCTCTCCATAACAGTCAGTTCAGTAAGTTTGGCTCTCAGCAGGGTGGATTCAGGACCCTTTGTGGAAGGTTAGGTTAATTTTTATCCAGACTTGCTATAGATTTGATTTCTTTGGTGTTGTCACCTCCCTCTCCTTTGGGAGGTAGGGGGGAGTGTTTATTGTTTGGTTGGGGTTTTTTTGTGAGGAGGTTAGATGGTTACTGTGTGATAATAGCATTAGTGACTATTATCAGAAGTTGAGAAAATGCTGGTTCATTATCCATTCCTTCAAACCTTAAATAATAATTATGAAGTAACCCTTCTCCTAGTGAGAAATGCATTCTTAAAATAAAATATTTTTGGCTGATTGTCTCATTGCTGGTTGCCCGAAGGCATAACACAAATATATCTTGAAGAAACAGTTATTTGGAATGACTGCTGCAAGAAGCTCCATTCCACGTTACTTGATTCTCTCTCACCCTTCCCTAGCTTTGTTGCCCAAGGGTGTAACATTTCACTCTAGCCTATGAAACAAGTAGCAATAAATGTGTATCAATATACTTGAAAGCCACATTTTTATGAAGGTGTGATCTGTTAAATGCTTGGAGAATATGAATGTGGTCAAGATGTAAAACTCCTTTTGTGTACATATATGATGGCATTGAAAGGGTGATGTAGAAAAGGTGATGAAAGTGTGATGTAGAACCTCAGAGCAATGACATACTCAAGAAAATAGATCTGGGGATATGTTTTGAACAGTGAAAAGCCAGTAGTGTGTGGTCATTCTATTTCATTGTTGTCTCTCCAAAGGGACAGCAGAGTACCCAGCTTTTGTGCCAGTTTAAAACACCTAGCCCACTGGCATCAGCTGGAAATTGGGCAGATGTTAAAATAATCAAATGGTTTTTATTCAATAAAATAAATGCTGAAGGAAATCCATAAAATGCCTCTCTCAAAGGTACATCTGACTCTTTCTTTCCCTCTCCTCTTTTTTCTTTATGCAGTGCCGGTCCTAAAGGAGATAACATTTATGAATGGAGATCTACTATACTTGGGCCTCCAGGTTCTGTATATGAAGGAGGTGTTTTCTTCCTGGATATCACATTTTCATCTGACTATCCATTCAAGCCACCAAAGGTAAGGGTAAGGTTTTTATTGTGCTTATCATTTTTTCATGTGAGAAGAATACAGCTTGCAGCCAAGTGACTGCACATCGTTTTCTGAATATCAAATTTGTTTATGGTCTCTTGAAAGCTACAAGGTCCAAAATCTTGGCTTGCAGTCTTAGAAAAATCCCATCTAATTTACTTCTTGATTACCACAGTCAGTACTGATTTCCAAACTTCACCAAGTGATAAATGAGATGATGATTCTGATCAACAGGTAAGATTCAAGAAATTTTAGTTCTAGTAGAAGACAACACAAGACTTTCTTATGTTTCCTTCTTCTCATTCTAGCTATTAAAGTATATGTATAATAGTCTTTCCTCTTATGAGCCCGATTCTATATTAAATATGATCATGTAATTTTTTTATAAATAAGAAAAAGCTAAAATGACCTCACACAGAAAACTGAAGCGTTATATTGTGACTTAAAATTGGGTAAATAAGTGTGATGAATTTCCATTATTTTAAAATGTCTATTTACTACTGCTAAAATCAGTAATCTTGTTTGATAATGTTTTTGAGCAAAAGCTCTTTTTATTAAATTAAACTAATCTTTAATTAAAATGTCAATTCCTTGCTCAGAAAAATAGTATGGACACCTAATAAATTGTGATTTACTAATGGATAAAAGAATTTAAAGGTCATTCCCTTTTCCCCTCCCTTACTGCCAAATTACAGCTCTTGACCAAGTCACCAGAAAAGACACTGCAAAACTCTCACAACTAAATACATTTTACCTCACAGCATTCTACAGCTTACATCTTTGGGGGCTATAACTATGTTACTATAAATCTAATACCTTTTTTCATTCTCAGAATGATTACAACATAAAGAATATACACTCTGTATTTCCCACTTCTCTTTAACCCACAGCATTTAATATGTTCTGAATTAAGAATGTTATACTGAAGTGATACACAGTTTTAGACAAATTCCTCATTCAAATCTTGAAGATTTTTTTAGAGCATGATGGCTTTTAAATTTTCAGGATACATTGTGGATTCCACTCCCTGCCCCCATGAGTATGAAAAAGAAAAATTTCCATGTTTTCTTGTGCTTTGTGTAGTTAAAGCAAGTACATATTTCTCACTTCTTATTTTTGCAAAATGTTCACATGCTCTATCAATGTTAGTCTGAAATAATTTAAGGATGGATTTAGTTAGTGTAATAGCATTGTTTTGGCTGTATTTTATATTCTGCCTAATGAAGGGTAAGGACAAAGATTTCATTGTTAATTTAACAAGACTAATTTTTATGGTCTGTATTTAGGCTTTTGAAAGAAGGGAAAAGATCAACTAATAGTGCACATGTAGACAAATTCTGTGTACTTCACCTTCAGAAACCACAGTAAAGTTACATTTGTGATTAGAATGTTCCTGACATGTGGTATGTTCATTAAATAGCTACTGTACTATAAAGTAGGTCCTAATTTTTGTGGGTACCATACAAGAGAGCCTGTGTGAAAGCAGTTTATACCCCTAATCTCATCATGGTAGGTTTCTTAAAGGCAGCCCTGGCTACAGAAAATAGTCACTCTTCTGTTAAACAATTGTGGCTTGGAAGCCAAGCAGAGAGGAGCTGCCTCTGCAGAAGCTCTGCAGAACTGGGAGTTCCCCAGGCTGCTCAGAGCCAAGGGGCACCATCCCTGAGCAGCACTGAATTGACTCTCTCTGTCTCTAATGCTGTGATTTTAGGTTACTTTCCGCACCAGAATTTATCACTGCAACATCAACAGTCAGGGAGTCATCTGTCTGGATATCCTGAAAGACAACTGGAGCCCTGCTTTGACTATTTCAAAGGTTCTGCTGTCTATTTGTTCACTTCTGACAGACTGCAACCCAGGTAAGGAGCTGATAGTTCACTGAGAGACTCTCAGTCATTTGACTTAGTTGCCATGGAATGTAATTTGTATATTTGATTGCATGCAGATTAAATAAAATTTAATATTTTTCTAATCTGTGATGAAGCGCTCCATATTGGATGTGGTCCCACTTTTAATGGTGTTTTTCACTCCTGTGACACAACAGAAAGTAAATAACACTAAGTCCTTTTTTTTCCCAAGATATGATGGGGAAAATAAGCTGATGTCATTGAAGGTCTGTATTGAAGGAGGTCCAGCAAATTAGTGTTCAGTCCAGGAAAGGAGCAACATTCTCCTGAGTTATAAATCTTGCATGTCGGAAGAGGCTGCAGGAAGTCTCTTAAGACAGCAGTTGAAAGGCTTAATCTTGCAAATGTGAGGGAGGTGATGTTCAGAGAGAACTCTCTTTTTCAAAGACACTTCCTTGATCCTGTGGGGAGGGGAGGAGCTCCACTGAAAGCAGTACAGATTCTCAGCAACAACTGTGTGACCAGTGTCATTAGGCAATGGATGCTAATTGCCTGCGGTCAGGGCAGGAAATGAGCAATAGTGCTAAGGGCCCGTTCATTTACAGAAAGTGGTCACCTTAGGGAGAAACGGATCAGCCTCTTAGGTACAAAGGCCTGATGGCTCCCTTGGTGTGTCCTGCAGCCCCAATGCTCTAACTCACACTAGTGCTGTGCACCTCCCTGACAGGAGGGTGCCAGGCAGCACTGCTGAAAGTGTCCTGCAGGCCAAGGGCTGAAAACAGAGCACCCGCCTGAGGCAAGATTGATTCATATGTAGATAACCACAATAGATTTTTCCTGGTTTCTTTTTCTGTTTGTTGTGCTTTGTTCATGTGTGCTTTCTTGGAAATGTCTTATATAAGAACTCCACTATATTTCTGGTGTAAGCTGTATTTTGGAATGAATGCTGTGTTTTAAAATATGTTTTTGCTTGGGGGTTTTTGTTACTTGTGGGATGGATTCTGATGCATTTTCTCCTGCCTTTTGCAGCTGACCCTCTGGTTGGAAGCATAGCCACTCAATACCTGACCAACAGAGCAGAACATGACAGGATAGCCAGACAGTGGACCAAGAGATATGCAACATAAATGATAAACTACTTGTGCAGTGTGAAGGTGCAGAAGGCAACTTTGCAGTGTGCAACAAATCTTTATAGCCTTTACAATACGGACTTCTGTGTATATGTTATACTGATTCTACTCTGCTTTTATCCTTTTGAAGACTGGGATACTGCCCCCCAAAAAGGTAAATGCTATCAAGAGTAGAAGTTTGTAGCTGTAGATTAGTTATGTTTAAAATGCCTACTTGCAAGTCTTGCTTCTTTGGGATATCAAAATGTATTTTGTGATGTACTAAGGATACTGTTCCTGAAGTCAACCAAATATTATAGTGCATTTTAGCCTAATTCATTATCTGTATGAAGTTATTAAAGGTAGCTGTAGATTACTAGGAATTATGTCATTTGTATTAAACCCAGATCTATTTCCAATATGTGGTACATGCTGTTGTGAAAACTGTTTTAACTTTTACCTTTGTCAGTTTGTAATGAAAGGATTTCCTTTTTCCCTTTGTAGCTCAGAGAGCACCCAGTGTATCATCTCAAACACAATAAACATGTTCCCCAAGGAGTAGTTTCTTTGTTTTACTATTTTAAATTAATATTTTAATAAATTTAGTTATAGTAACAAGGCAAGGCCAATGTATCACAGATCCCTGTGGATAATTTTTAAATTAATATACATAAGCAAAGGCTTGCTATTAAATGTTTAATGCACACCTGTGGATTGTTTAAGTTTTCCCTGTTTTGTTTTTAACAGAACAAGTGAAATTTCTAAAATTTTCTGAAATTTAATACTTTTCAGCTTTCTCAAGTTGAAATGATCACATTTCATATGCTTACTCCAGAAGTTAATGTAGCTGGTTGCTTCAGGGCCAGTCCTGCTCTCAGAGCAGGCTGCCTCAGTCTTGCTACAAAGGTTTTTTTGCAGGAGGATGGCCAAGTTAGAGATAGTCTGGTGCTTTTTTTTCTGAGTAAAGCAAGTTGGACTTGCTGACCTAGAGAACTGAGTTATCCATTGAAAAAGGTCTTCCAAAGCATGATTGAACGCTGTATCATCTACCCAGAAATGAGAGGAGTACAATGAATTTAATCAGATTTATATGACATAAAAACAGTTGTGGGGGAAATAACCTTTCTTAGTAAAAATGAAATCTGTAAAAGTGTTTTAGACTAGCTTTTCCCCCCTTCACTTTCTGTCTTGGAAATTTTGTAACATCTGTAAGTACAAAAATACAGCTTTATAGTACATACAGTTTAAAAGGTAGAGTCACTAATAGTTTTATAATTTAAGCTTTTATAGTTTGCCAGTCACAATATTGATTATAAAAAGAGACACTTGATTCCTTTAAATGATTTTTTAAATTACACTTAATTTTAAATTTTACAGTCTCCCTTACTGCCTGGTGTTTTTGGAGATAACATAGCACTTCCATCAATAAGATGCTCTGCTCATTTAATATATGAAAATCGAATGTTAAATATAAATATTAAATAAATACAAAAAATGCTAAAGATTTAGATCTAAAATGAACCATTACTATACAGGTCCCTGGTTTTTGTATCACATAACCTTCAACCATGAATTGTCCACCCTACTTTAAATATTTCTACAGATGCCTGAAGGTGGCTTGAAGAACTGTGTATCCCAAATATCTCAACCTAGAAGCCAATCTCTCTTGGTAGCTACAAGATAGCTTTAGAGTTCAGGTTAAAAAGTGCAAAAGGGAATGAGAAACAGGATCTGGCAGGTGAATATGCCTAAGTCAGGTAACAGACTAATGCCAGGAGATGAAGTGCTGGAAATCACTGCTGAAGGTGACCAGAATTTCTTGTCATGTCATTGGATGTGTGAGAAATAGCACAGATTGGCAAAGAAACAAGGGGCTATCACATCTGGGCTGCACATGTAAAGTCTGCTCCCTGCTGACCATTAGTGCACTCGTGGGCCACAGGGTGCTCCTACACCACTCCAGTGACCTTCCAGTGGAGAGCAAGCTATGGAGTTCATGCACTCACTGTGTTGCCTAGAGAATTTACAGATATTTATATCATAAGATATTCTGGTATAAAAATACAGGTTTTAATTCTAATTTTAATGTATTTTGGGTTTGTATCGTACCTACAACTTCAGATACCTAGGTGTACAAATGGGATGCCTTGTTAGTGTTGCCCCATCTTGCCTTCCTTGCAATTGGATCCTTTACACTGAATTCCCATCCTCTTTTTTTTTTTTTTTGTTGTTTTGTCATGATTCTGTTCTTTTTTAATGTAGATTTTTTTTGTGTGTAAATTTTATATTTACTGAAGTAAAGGTTGTTTTTGTGTAAACATTTAAACTTTAAAAGAAAAAGAAAAGAAGCTAATTTTGTTTCTCAAGTTCTCTCTGCTAAACCATGCAGTAGAAAGAAATTTGTATTGTTAAATAAATCAATTAGTTGTTAAATGAGAATGTGTGTCTGTTTTCATGGGAAGGGAAGAAGCCCCTGCTGGAAATTTATCCAAAGCACTGGTTGCAAAGAGCATCTGGTGTTTCAAACTATTTCCTTCCTGGCTGTGCTGGGGTGGATACTGTATGCTACCAAAGAATGGCACTGATCCTCTTTTACAGTTTTAAGAAGATAGAACAGAAAATTATCGCCAGTCACGGGGCTCTGTATTTGGGAAAAAGGGAACTGAAATGACATTTTTGTGTAAAACTGAAGATACTGCATACGCCCTCTTCTTCTCCATTTTGGATGGGCTTTTCTTTTTCTGTTGTCTTTGGGATTTGAATGGGGAATGCATGCATCTGGCTGGGAAGCTGCCCAAACTGGGCTCCATGATGATGTGGCATAAAGAGAGCTGGTGTGGAAACCTGCAGTCCCAGCCTGAGAGGAATAGAAAGGGGCAAACACCTCTTCAGCTGAGTTGGTGGCTACATTCAGAGCAAATGAGAAGGGATGGGTAAATGTGTTTTAAAAATAAAGATACTACATACAATGGAGAGGCTAATAAATATCAGCCTTGTTGTTTCTGTACTAACGTGTTCTTGGTGTCTCAGTGATGTGTGCTGTGCCTGATGTAGAGACAGTCTCACTGATCAATGCTGAGCAGTGATAGTTCCAAGTCTACAGCCAGGAAGGGAAGGGAGTCATAGAAAGCAAGACCACAGGGCAGCCCAAGCCATGGGCCAGGCTTGCACAGCCTTGTAAGGAGAGCAGCTGCACCAGATCTGCTTCATGCCCTACTCCCTCCCTACCTACTGGGGGAAAAGGAAACTCTTTCAGGCTTTGTGGTACACCAGTTTCTGCTCTGTACCAGCTCTTTTTTGGCCATTGGTATTGCAGAAAATGAAACCAAGCTTCTTCCTTTCTTCACCTTCATGTGTGAGAGCCAGATTTGTGGCCTCTCAGAGGTCTTCTCACCTGCCTGCACCATGACAGGAAAGCTGCAGGGCTGTGGCTGAAGGGCTTTGCAGGGGCTGGGTGCAGTTCTGAACCGCATGGCTTCCCAGGGCTCTGCCTGAGACCCCACAGTGCTGCAGGGGAGAAAGCTGCAGACCACAGCAGCTTCTACATAGAGCTCATGGCATTCTGCCCCTGGGGTTTTGTCTGCATGGGCAGAAGCAGCAAAAGAAGGACTCCTGACTCCAGGCTGAAGAGTGAATTCCACCTTGCCTGCATTTTCTTCAGCAAAAATCATCAGTGGATATTTATGTGAAAGAAGGAAGGCTTGTGCAGGAATCCTGGACTAAAGCAGTTGCAAAGGACAGTGACAGTAGTGTGACTAAAGTGCAATTTGACTCAGCCATAAACCAGCATATGTATTTTGGCAGCCTGTGCTATAGCCAGGGAAACAGATGCATTTGAGAACTTGGTGCTGCTTATGTACAGCATCCCTTTGACTTCTCCTTGCAACCACTTGCATTTGTGTTGCACAGTAACTTCCAAGGCTGAACCCCCACTCCCTTTCCTGCACTAACCACTCCTGAGTGAAGGTGGCTGCAGACAGGTTCCAGGATGACAGGAGGGATTATGTAATAGAGCACTGGTTCCAAAGGGAGAAGCAGGACAATGGCACAGCTGCCTGTACTGCTGCCTGACCTTGCTGATGTCAGTGAGAGTTGGGCACATTCAAGTGTTCAGCTTAGATGAGAGAGCAAATCATGTACTTGGAAAATAGTGGCTGGAACATTTGCAGCACATGGGGCTTTTGCTTTTTTAATCCTTAAAAAGGGAAGCCTGCTTCAGCTTGTCTCTCCCCGTCTCTATGTACACGTGTCTCTGGAGGGCAGCTATGACTTCCTCTGTTGCTGGGTAGAATAGATGGCATCCGACATACTAGCAACAATTTGAGGATCCTTAAAAATAAAAACTGTCAGGAATAGATAGAAGAGGCACAGTATGAAATATATATATCTTCTCCCTTCATGGGGACCACAGGCTCTGCATCTAGAGAGATCTGTGATGGGACCACATGCATGAATATAAATGCATAGAGTCCTCTCGTTGCTATTGCTTTTCCACAGCTGAGGTGTGCATGGCCCTATCTATTTATATAGTGTTTCAAAATATTGGGAAGGATCTTTTAACTTTGTGGTCCAAGGTAAATACCTCATTTAACATCCTAAATTAATACCATATCATCCTTTGACAGTTAATGCTACAGGTATGTAGTGGCTGTGTGAGAAAAGCACTTTGTTAGGTAATAATTTCATGCAACCTGGTATGTGAACGCTTCATTTTATGTGTTCCAGTTTTACACCATGAAAAATAATGAATAATTGCATCTGTTCTCCTGGATCCCATTGATGATTTTGTGTGCCATCATTATTACCAGTAACTTCTTTTTTTCCAGGCTGGAAAGTCCTCATTTATTTAATCTCTGCTTATAGGGAAGATGCTCTGATTATCCTGGTCACCCATTGTCTGTTCATTTTGTAATTCCGCTCTAGCTAATTTAAAGGAATGAGAGCTCCACACTGTATGCAAAATATTAACTCAAAGTTCATCTGGAACAGTGCTTTCTGGTTTGATCTGTTTGCCTCCTAGTTCAGAATGCTTTGCCTCTTTGACCTTTATTGCTTAGCTAATGCCTTCATTAGACTGTTCAGAGAGGCTGGGATCTCTTTTCTGAGCAATAGCTAATTTAACCTTTCATGTAGGTCTAACAAATGTCTTTCCCAATATCTACTGCTTTGTATTTATCAACACCAGATTAATATGTGATCTTATCTCCCACTTCTCAGAAATATGAAATCCTTCATGACTCTTGGCAGTAAATTTTAGCTTAGTCCACTTTGAATATTGACTCTGCGTGTGTGCTGCATGCACCAGGGGTGGGAGGTAACAGCAAAAGTAATAGCAAAGTGCAATGGACAGGTCTGACTGCCAAGAAGTGATGTGTCCCTGAGGACAAATTATCATCTGGCTTCTGAATGGCACAAATGAAAGCAGCTGCCAACCGTTTTCATCAGTTTGGGCTTTGTCTCCCTCTACAGAACAAATGTCAGGTCATTATTTAAAGAGGAGCTCAGCGTGGGTACATTTCCAGGGTGCTGAACGAGCTGTCATCCTGGAGATTAGTTTTCTGGATAGCATATAGGTAGACAGGGGGAATCACAAATCTTGTGGGAGACCATTCCTCTGAACACAGCCATTGGATGTATGTCTGAAGGATACAGCTGGGTTGGAAATCTGCAGCCTAGCATGTGTTCACAGCACCAGGCAGCAACAGTGGGGCTGCAAATGTAGAAGTGATGAATGGGCAGGGAATGAAGCTACTGTGGAAGCACAGCAGAGTGTGATGGCATTTCTTACACTCAGGAAGGCAGCTTCGTGCAAGTGCAGAAGTCTAGGGTTTTGTTTATGTATTCCAACATTTTAAATGCATGTGCTTTTGTGAAAATTTGCACCAAGCTGAGACTCTTGACTGCATGCTAAATAAAGGTTACCAATACTTACAGTTCCTGATTTATAGGCAGTGGACTTAAACCAACAGACAATTTTAAAATTGTAGTCAGTTTCTGAGGAGAAATATTAATGTACCCTATGCTATTCTGCCCCTGCCTCGGTTTCCCTGTTAACTGGGAAGTGAACGTGCTGCCATTTCACTGGAATGATCAGTTATCACAGAAAAGTGACATTTTTATTCCATTCACTATTACATGTTGCTGTTTTCAAATAGTTTTTATTTTTCATCAGTATGGATTCGATGAAGAAAAAGCATTAAGGTATGAATTAAACTTCATTCATTGATTCAGTGGATATTTTACTGTAAAAATGACCTGAATTACCTTTCTTAAATGAAAAACATTAGTGCCTGCCATAAAGAAAAACTAAAGTTAGGTCAAAACAAGTCCGGTGCTGGCCTTGTCTATTCCAGCTAATTTCCTATCTTTCCATGTGGGGGAAAAAAAAAAGTAAATACCGAGGCAGGGAAGCAGTCAAACCCCGTGAGAAGTTTTCCCTCGAGTCGCCTTTCGCAGACGCAGCTGTAGAGGGGGGCGGGTGCCGCGAGGTGGCGCTGCCGCACCGGCTACGGCCGCCTGCGCTGGGCCCGGCGGGCGGGGCCAGCCCTGAGCCCTCAGCCCTGAGCCCTGAGCCCCG
>WBNO01009458.1:149154-221223 GCA_013400575.1 Peucedramus taeniatus
AGCCCCGAGCCCCGAGCCCTCAGCCCCGGGCCCTCAGCGTGACAGGGCCCGCGGGGTGACAGGGCCCGCGGGTGTGCTGGGTGTGCTCCGGGACACCCGCAAGCCCCGCAGTCCCGGCGGGTGCGGGAGCTGCGCGCCGGGCTCCCCTCGCCCGGCAGAGCAGCGGGGAGGTTGCGAGCCTGCAGCGGCACCCTGGGTACAGGAAGATCCCGCGGCTTCCCCTGCCCGTGGGGATGGATGCCTGCGGGAGCGATTGCTGCCTGTTCTGCTCAACAGCCACCGCGCGTTGCACTCTAAGGATAGACAGTTCGCTTTAAAGTGTTGTTTTACCCCAAAATTGTTAAAAATTAGAAGCTGCATTGGATTAGTGCAGTAGCTGCTCCTAGCCCCATACTCCATCTTTCTCAAGTTCATTAAGCTGCTTAAGCTCCACAAAGTCAAATAGCACTTACGTAAACCCAACAGCCCTAGGGGAACGCGAGGCATTGGTGCACCGGCCGGTGCCTGTCAACTTGCTCATTCTCTGAGCGTCTCTTTCTTCTCAGACAGACGGGCCATATATTTAGAACGGTGGTGCTGCTGCACTTAGATGCCACTGCTTCCAAAGAACAGGCTGTTAAAGAAAATAAACACACAAATTAAGAAGAGATATTTTCAACTACCTTTCAAAGTTAAATCTTTGCAGATGGATAGATTTAGTCCAGATGGAGTAAAATATCATGTTCAGTTTCTATTTTGTTTAGGAAATTAAATATTAGGCTTCCGGCATCAGTAAGTTATTTTCCCTCTTTTTATAGACCACATTTATTCATATGTCCCACTTTAAAACCGGGCCTTGTTGTCCACTGGTTTTCTCTCAGTAACCAAGGACTCTGATGGTGCAGCTTCCTTTCCTCCTTTGCAGTCCATTCTGCTGCTCGGGCTCGGAGCTCATCCAAACCTGTGGCATTTGTAGGGAGACTACTGCTCTGTAGGCCAGTAAGGCTTTTCCAAGATTTTGACATGTATTTGGCCACTTGAAGGGTAACCTCGGCTAAACATTGTAAATCAGGTAAAGCTCACAGAGGTGACTTGTGTCTCTCTCAGCCTTTCAGCTCCAGTGATACACTTGCCTACTCAGCCATAGTGCCTAATGCTGTTCCTGTTTACCCCTCCGGCAGCAGCTCCCCAGTGTAACAAATGGAGTTGTGCTGGTCTGGCACTCTCTGTTTAAAAATGACGTATGGTAAAGTATTTCAAATCTACCAAATTGTTAATGATTTTCAAAGGCTTTAATTGAGTGATTATAGCAGCCATTGATTTTTCAGGCTTCAACCTACACTATAATTCAGACACTCCTCAAAGGAAGTCATGCACAATCGGATTTAGCCATCATTCACAGTGAGGCCTGTGCAATTACCATTGCAAACGTCAGGTATTGTGTTTGCCTTATTAACTTACATTAGGAACCTGTAGTGAAGCTGTGAAATAGCAGTTGTCTTAAGACGTTTCCTGCGGTAGGGTTTTTATTAAAGACATTTACATAGCCATAAACTGCAAAGGAGGATGTTCAATGCAAATTGATGAGATTTATGTCTGAATATGTTGTACCGTCTGCAAATGTGCGGGAAATCCTACAAAAGTACTGCTACATCCACAGACTGCATTGGGAGGAACCAGTACTGCCTGACTGTGGGCTTTTTAAGCATTTAGCAATTTTGACAGTCAGCAGCAGTTCTTGGAAAACTGGTTAAAAATGACCAGGCTTTTTGCAATCAGGCCAGGATTCGGGTCACAAGTTGGGCACAGGGCAGTACTGTGGAAGGTCTCATGATGCAATGCCTCCACCCTAGGCACTACATGACCTGTCTACCCCATCCATCACAGTGATATTCCCTAGAGACAGTTGCTACTACATGAGGAACCTTCTTGCTCACTCCCTTGGGGTATTGGACCTTCTACCCGCTGTTAAGTTTGGCTGGACTTTGAGAACCTTCAAATTTCCAGTTAGAGGGGGAACTACAAGGGGAGGATGAACATTTCACATCCCAACTCAATTTTTTGTAGAATGACAGTCATTCGGAGCTAAGGAAAATTTGCCACACAGTAATATAAAAACTCACAAAATGATGTCACAGCATATATCGCAGTTGAGATGGCCACAATACACAGAGCATCACCATACAATTTCAGAAGGCTTTAAGCATTCACCCATACAGAGTAACACCCTACTACATCAGAAGGCTTCAAGCATCTGCCCATACAGAGTAACATCAGATCACTTCAGAAGGCTGTAAGTAGCTGCTCTTTCTTGTTCTTCAGCACAATCTTTCATACCACTCATGTTCATGCATTGCATGAACAAGGTGCCCTCTGTTCCCTTTGGTGGTTGGTCAGTGCCCCTGGGCACTCTGTGTCTCATTGCTGTCAATGCTGTTCTCCTGTCCTGCACAGCTGTAGCCCACTGGGGATGAGGCTCAGCCCCAGCTCCACTCCCAATTACCACAAACTGTGTACCTACAAAATGAGAATCAAATGAAAAGGGTATTTGAAAGGAATTTGACAAGCTGTTCATTGGTATTCAAGCCCAGCTCTTAAGAGGGAGTGGATGAGGTCCTGGCAGTGTCCTGGGATGCACACATTTGTGAAACATGAAACCCTGGGGACAGAAAAGTTTAAAATTCCACAAGGTTACTACCTGCTCTCACCTGCCAGAACTGACTTTTACTGTGAGGATCTGACTGTCTCTTGGAATCTAAGACTGAAGATTTTTTTTTTCAATGCAATCAACTGAGGGAACTGAATTAGCTCTTTTCAGGTCTTGTCCCCCTGTTATTTTCACCCTTTAATTTACAGTAGTTACTGCTTTCCTGCTTTTGTTGTTGTACAATTGACTCTGACATTCCCAGCCATTTTTAGTGATGCACTGGGAAAGAGGCTTTGGGAGCTGCTTCTGCTGGTTTAAGACCAACTAATTTACTGTAGCAAGTGCCAAGCAGGCTGCAAACACCAGATGAGTACACCTTCCTCGTGGCATATGCACCAGCACAAAAGATTTTTCTCCCAAGACCATCCTTGCAAGCCTCACTAATGTTTTCCTTACCACCCACTTTAAGCATTTTGAAAGAAGAGTTAATTTCCTCCAATTTGTTATTATGAAATACTAATGTGAAGCTAGCGGTTCAGTCTTAAATTAATATAAGGTTAACACTCACGGCTGCTGAGTGATGGGTAAGCAGAAGCGGCTCAGGCTGGCATGCAGAAGGTCCCTGGAGGCCATCACACTGGCAAGAATTATTGCCTGAAGGGCAATTACATTGGCAAGCATCAGCTGGAGCACCGTGCACCCTACTTTCTCACCTCATCATGCCAATTCATGCCGCCAGCTTTGTTCTGACACCCATCCTCTATCACAGGAGCAGGTGGCAAGGAGCCAGCTATGCTCAGCATGGGAGTCTCTGCTCCTCAGAGAGCCCATAACTGAGGGCAAGCTCAGCCTCCACTGTGGCTACAAAAATCCAACACAATGGAAAGAGCAGAAATAAAGCCCAAGTGAATAAAACCCAAAAGCTTGGACTAGTCTAAAGAACTTTTCCAGTAAACAAGAGAAGCAAGACAGTGGAAGCAAAGAAAATAAAACACATTCTGGACCTAGACCTGACTGGTGGCAAATTGACAGATAGACAGCTCTACTCATCCTCCTCCTAGGGAAAAGGGTGGTCATTCAACTGTGAGACAAAAGACATGGACAGGAAGGTGAAGATTTCCCCATCCTGGCTTCCATCCTGCCCCCTTTTGAGACAGCTATGATCCCACTGGGCTTTTATTGCTCTCATCCCATTAGGGCTAGGGATGGGGTTGGGAGGCAGACAAAGCCTGGTCTAGGGTTGGAGAACTATAGGATGGAGGCCAACAAGGGGAGGCCATGCTGCCCAAAGACTGGTTTCTGCATGAGCTTATCCTCTGGTCCCTGGCCAGGTGCCTCAGGCTCAGCCTGAACCCCAGTCAAGGACTAGGGTTAGGCATAAAGCTGGTTCTTGAACTGTTAGGTTTTTGCACTTTTTATTTAATAAGTTAGGAAATTATGGGAAGACTGGAAGTCAAAGATTGAGTGGCCACAGAAAGTACCTGAAAATGAAAAAGGGAAGCACCACAGCTCTACTTATTGAAGACAAAATGTTTTTTTTGCAGAGCTATCCCATAATACTGCCCAAAATATGCTTTCGTTTTGCACCAGAAACCAAGACATATTTTGAAAAAAAAAATAAATCAAAATCAAAACCACCGTTTAGTCATCATCCCTAAATGTTTACATGCCGCTTACTGGCACTTTGCTTGCCCTATATACCTTTTTTAAATGCCTTCAGCATTAAGAAATGAATGTTCTCTTTCTGGAGGAACTCCACCTTAGCTGAAAATATGGAGAAAAAAAAAGTAAATAACAGAAAAAAAAAAAAATGATTTTACATGTATGTCCAGTGAACAGCCCAGATGTCTTCCATGAAAGATTTGAACATCACCATCTAAGTTTTTCTCTTGGCCCTACACCAGCTGCACCAAACCCAACAGATACTGCACTGCTGATGTGGGGGATTTGAGCCTACACTAAATGAAAAAGCAATCATTCAGCATATGTCAGGCATCACTATAGGAAGCCCTGCCAGCCCCACTCTGCCCCATACATTCAGTAGCTGCTACTACCATGCACTGAGGACTAAGGACTGTTGCCACTGAGAGCTGCAATTCCCAGCCCTCTAGCAGCTGACAAATGAATGACAGGCCAACCCTACTGATTAAACCGGCAAACAAGGAACATAGGGAAAAAAAGATGTAGTTTTGTGCAGCTGCCTTACATTACATCAGCTCAGTGTGGGGTCAGATATGTGCTAGAGCTCATGCACAGGCATGGGTGAGGCTGCACAGCTGAGAGCAGGGGCAGGGACACAGAGACAGTGAGGATGGGAAGATGCCTGCGCTTCTCAGCAAAATGAGCTGCCCTCTTCCCGCAGACTGCTTAACTGCTTGCTTAAATATAAATCAGTCCTAAACTGGGGCCTGTAAGCTCTTCAAGATGGGGACCCTATCTTCGGATTTGAAGGTGCTCTGCTCCTGTCAAACAACTGCAGTTCTTCCTTTCCTTTCACATTGCTTTCTAGTGATATCCAGTTGCATTCAATTACAAATAACCTTGGAAATCTGGCACAGGTAGATCTTCCTGATTAGTTATCAAGAATGTCATATTAAACACTACATTATCTCCACTCCTTTAACTGATAAGTCCATTATCTTCTGTCAGTGTCTGGTCAATTTTCCTCTCTACTGAATGCTTCCATTTCATGATGGAGAGGCACATGCTAGAGCAGGCATTTCTAAGGCCTTATTTATTACCTGCCTGTGGTGCTTTAGCTCTCTCATTTAGACTACATGACTTATAAATGGACTCAAGTTACATAGTGAAATAAGTTGTCTTTCTCTTCAAATACAAATCCTGTTTTATTTCATTATTTCTATATTAATGATAATTATTTGTTCTTATTCAGACAGAGTGATGTCAGCAGGGCTTACTACTAGCTACAGAAATGTGCATTTTTCTTTCTGGTCTTTAGGAGACATATAAAAACACAGCTGCATTTTTTTCTCTAGGCTGTAAGTTACGTATTTTTTCACAGCATCAAATATTGCCTTTTTTATACCTATAGCCTAGAACATAACTAGCAGCATGGTCTCCCTAACTATTTTAACTCCATTTATGTCTCTATTACCTAAAAGTGGATTTGAATGTGTACCTGCAGCACATGTAGAGGCATGATTTCTTACTCTTGTTCACTGTGGGTTGGAAAGTATATTCAGTGTCCATTCCCCTCACTCACCACTTCTAGATATTGGATAGTGAGCTCCAGTGGACAGTGATCAGTAATACACACTGCAGCTACCCCTGGTTCACATTTCACTCTTTTTCTTTCCTGTTTGTCAGGGGACCACAGTGCCAGGCACTCCAGCCCCCAGCACACAGAGTCAGCTGCTGTAGTGACATACACAGAGATGCTCAGCACGAGGATATGAGGGAGAAGGTTTCCTCTGAATGCATAATTACAAATTAGTTATAGACTTCTCACAAAAGAAAAAAAAAAAAAAAAATCATGCTCAGGACCTGTGTGTTCACTTTGGGGACAATAATGCTGTAGGAGCTGAGGAGGTGGGAAGGGAAGCATGCAGAAATTAGCAGCTGTTAAAGACTGTGCAAATAGAAGTTGGTGCAGTTTCAGATTCTGGGAGGACTTAAAGATTAAGTCATTTGGATAAGAAACATCAAATAATAAAATAGCACCTAGGCCCTTGCCTAGAATTTTGAGTACAGTCTTTCCCAGTGTTCACATTAATACGTTTTTTTTTCTCAGTTCTGAATAATCTAGCTCCAAATGATCAAATTTTATGTGAGGTCCTGTTCCAGCCTATTTTTTCAGATGCATTCACACCAGCTAATTTGGGGAATGATCTGGTCAGTTTGGGCTTTTGAACTCAAACCTCCATGCTCCTGAGCATGTCATCTACTCCAGAGTCAATTCATTGCTAATTAGCACAAATCACAGGGACATAACCTTTGAAAAATACTGCTGATGCATTTCAACACAGTATCCAGCACTGAGATGGGATTTGCTGAGGACACTGTTATAAATATTCTTTTGCACAAGAGAAGCATGGCTAAGAAGAAAACCTTATCTAATCCTGTTTTATGCCACATGCCAGATTAAATGTATCACTTGCTATCATACAGGATCCAGATGTAAACATGCTGTCAGCTTTAAATGGTATTCTAATTTTATAAAAATATAAACCCTGTGGCCGAAATGTTTTTTCTGGTTTCTCTTTCCCATGTTGGATTAACACATCAACAGCTGAGAAAGAATGTTTCCAACCATGCTACAGGATCTTCTTATTAAAATATTGTCCATACATAATGTCCAACAAAAGAAAATTTTAAGTCTTGAACTCTCTGCCTCTACTGCACACACATGAACAAATACCAGGCTTAACATTTCAGAATTTCCTTTCATCCCAAAAGAGAATTAGGAATTGACATTTCAAAAGTGATGGAATAGAAAAAAATCAAAAACTTTGCAAATACCAAAGGGAATTTTATTGGGCAGTGGGCTGAGACAAGATGAGGATTTTTTGGTGTTTCCATTTGCATGTGTGCCTTCCAGGGCACCACTATCAGCATCCAAGCAGGCAGAACAAAGTGGCTTCACCTGATCAGAAGCACAGAGGAGATTTTCAAAAATTTCCATGAAAGATAATATTGATGACCATGTGTTCCTGCGAAAATTTGGTTACATCAAAACTTTTTTCCTCCTTCAATGATGAAAACAAGAACTTTTCTTCAGAAAGATAAAGCAGGGAACAGTTCATAGTGCAGGGATGGTTAGAGACAAAAGGTTTTGCAAATTTTGAACAATGCAAAATTAGACCCATAAGCCCCATAGCTCTATGAATTTTTTCAGTAAATACATATGGACACTTTGTAGGGCGTTTCCCTTCACCACTGTTTTGTTCTCATCCACACCTATGTGAAACTAGAATCACTTCCCCCAAGCTGTTCTGCTTTAGACATTTTCATTTTTCTGTGCATGAATTTCTGATTTCCTCTCTTTACGTTTTGTATTTATCTATTTCTTTAGTCCCATTTATAGAGTCCTCCATTCAGTCCCCCTTCAATTGCACTGGAGATTTATAAACCCTTCTATTTCAGTGGGGAAAAGAAATATCCTTCTCTCTATTCTATTCTATTCTATTCTATTCTATTCTATTCTATTCTATTCTAATTAATTTGAATTTGTAGCTACACTTTGGAGCAGGATGCTTTTCATGGTTCTTTATAGCCAAATATAATTAAACCAGGAAGAAGTGGCAGGCCCTGGTCTGCTGCAAATTTGAGGGAACATTAAACTTTGCTGAGGAAAAAGACCCTCCTTGTCTCTACCAAATCAAACATGCAAGAGTTTTCTTCCCTTATAGGCTTTCCATGTCCATCCCACACCTTTACTCATCAAATGAGAGCTTCTGCTGCAGTCATAGCCTCTGATCTGTTCCCTACTTGCTAGAGCAGAGCCCCAGCAAACAGCTTCAGGACATCTGAGCTCTCTCTGTGCATGAAGTCCCCTGGGGAAATCCACCAGCACATCTCATACTTCTACTGAGCATTTACCAACTTGCTGCTGCCTACAAGGCAGTTAATAGCAGTCTCCTACCCACTTGGTGCTCTTTTGTAGGATTCCCTTTTCATGGTGCAGCTCCCATTTCCAATATAAGTAATTTCAGCTTTTGGGTACAGCTGTTTGGGAAGGGTGCATTTTTTTAAAACCATATGTATAAATAAAATCTGGGACAGTTGCATTCTGGGCCCTAGAGAAGACAAATACTCTAATTACAAGAAAATCTTCTAGCTCATCTTTGCTATGTTTCGCTGTCTGAACAAATGTTACTTCTAAGGAGTGAAAATGCTCTCACATTTCCCTTCAGATTCAGGATTTCAGTATCTCCAACTATGCCATTGATGGCAAATCTCAAAGTATCCTGTTCTCACCAGAAGAACCCTTTGCAGATAAGGCCTTAGGCCATTCAGTGACCTGCTTCCCTGACTCCTCTCATTCCATGATGGCAGCCCTGTGGCTGCCATGGCTGTTTGTACCTGCCTGAAAGTCCTGTCCTAACTTAGAGGAAAAAGGATGCAGCGTGCAAAGAGAAACTATTGACAGTAGCATCTGTGAAAAGGAGGCCACTTTTAACTTTGTGCATATATGTCACCATCCCTCTTCATTTTAATAAGCAGAGTACTTTTTACCTACTAAATATTTGGGGCTGGGTCACAGTGGCAGCTATAACAGACATTAGTGTACTGTCAAGAGAATCCAAGTACCAACATAGCTAGCATGAAAATACAGACTTTGGGAAAAAGAAGAACATCTTAAAGCCAGAAGTTGCTGACTTTGAATTGTCTATTTGGACTAAATTGAAAAATAAACACAGAAGTGCCCCTCACAAAGATCTGTCTGGAGACTTGCTTCTGGATAACACAATTCAGAAGATTGTGTAGACCTCCAAGTCCTGTTCCCTTGCCGTCCCTGTTTGCGACTCATCCCACAAAAGGAAGATTGTAACTCCACTTAGTCATGTGTAGGGTCTCCTTCTGACTGTCCCCCCATTCCCTGCCCCCCCCTCCCCAACTTCACTGTCCCTTGGCCTTTTTAAAGACAGAAAGAGGGAAAAGCCTGCTCTCAGCTTACCCTCCCCTTCCCTGGCAGTGCCCCAGTGAGCCACAGACAGCTGCCCCAGCCCCCTCTCGTGGCAGCAGCACTCTGGAGTGCAGGACTGCCCTCACACCTCGGGCACTGGGCAGCACACAAAGCACCCAGGCCAGGGGCAAGGTGGACGTGCCAAAGCCAGGCTGGATCAGGCTCTGGGTACCCACAAAGTGCTCAGCCCTCTGGGAGGCTGCCAGTGCCCAAAGTGGTGCAGGGCTGCTCTCGTGTCCTTTGTCCTGGCAGCAAACCCCTGCTTTGTGTGGTGTTGGGGCTGCTTGAGCAGTTTCATCTTAGAAACCAGGGAATCAAAATTAATCCTGCTGCTTCATGGTTTTATATTGCTAGCCTGCATTTGCATATTTTCCTATGTGTACCTCCCTATAAGCAGACAGAGTGTGACTTTCTTTTAAAATTGGTTTGTTGTAGATAATAATTTTTAGTAGATGATAATTTGAATAGACTCATATATATTCAGAACAGTTGGGGCTGGTAGGGGTCTCCAGAGCTGGTCCAATCCCACCACTGGCTCAATCTGGGTCAGCCAGAGCCAGTTGACTGCCCACCCAGCTGAGCTTCGAGTATTTTCAGAGATGGGGAGGCCTCAACTTCTCTGGGTAACCTGTTCCTGTGTTTGACCATCCTCACAAGATGAAGATTTTCTCTTATGCTTAAAGGGAATTTCATGTGTTCAAGTATTTCAAATAGTGTTCCTAAAACATGTTGCTTTCAGTCGTCAGCAGAGTGTCAGGTGGAAAGGGACACACACCCTGAAAAGCACAGCTGTGATTGCCTCAGTGACACTGAGTCAAATATAAAAGCTTTACTACTGAGAGCTTTCCAAATTGAATGTGGTACATTCATTCAAAAGTTCTTTATGTACATAGGTCAAGAGGAGGATATTTTTTTTTACTCTGTCTTCTATCCTTTATATAATTCCTGATGCTCCCAGCAGCTCAAAATGATCTTTAGGTTAGACACTGTTTCTGCTTGTTATCAGGCCATTACCTTGTCATTCTGTCACAGTGGCAGCTGAATAACTTCAGCATGCCTGGTATAGTGCTATAAATATTAAGATATTTTAAAACATTCCACAAGTTCACCACTTGCATGACATTCTGTTTCTTTTTTCCACTACAGATTTCATAATAATTTGAGAAAAAACAGACATTATTTCCCTCAACCAAACTGGCAGAAATTACCTGGTCTACCATAAAATGCAAGTACAGGTCTCAGCTAATTCAAAGGTCCCTAATTTTCCTCTTAGATTCATCTTACAGCATTTTATCTCTTTCCTGATTATCACAAACAACCCTGCAGATGGATCAGACACACTAATTCCACCAGAGAGGTTGTGCCACGACTGTGTCCAGCCACAGCTGTCCTAACGCACAGTCAAGAGCATCTGATTACTTTGTTTCACCAGGCAGGATAATAAAGCTTTCCTGAACAGCAGTGTTTACAGCAAGTGAACTATGCGAAATCTCTCCCCTCAACTGCTATTACACAGCTTGCAACCTTTCGTTCAGGAGATTAAGTTTGCATCTCTTCAAATTATCTCTTTGTAATTGGAAAACTTTCGTTTTGACAGAGACAATGTGGCAGCCTCCCTGCGAGCCTCGCTACAAGCTAGTGCTGAGTGCCATCTGGAGAACCGATGCCGAAGTCAAGCAACAACATCCTGTCATATTTTATCTGGAACTTTGGAACAGAACAACTAATAACATCTTAAGCTTCATTTGTCTGGCTCTCTCATGCTCTTGGCAGAGGTCATAACCAATGGTGGCTTTGCTGATTTGCTGCATCAAAACTAATTAGGTTACAGTGCTCACTGACAGAGCCTCTCATAATGGCATAGAAACCTCAGGCTTTAACTTTACTCATTATGTCAAGGTAAAGTTTCACACTCATATAACTTGCATCTGTATCACTTTCTCAGTCGTAATTTTAACATCCATTAACAGTGCTTATTCAGCTTGACAGACTCCTATATTTCACTTATCGACTCCTATATTTCACTTTTCCCTTCCCTCTTTAAAAATGCTGCTGGTGAGAAGTGGGGCTCAGGGCAGGAAGGCGTGTGCCTGACGTTGCAGATGCAGAATTCCAAGCACAGCCTCTTTGCCTTTTACATTCTTTAGAGCAGCAAGAATTCCCCCGTCTGACTAGATGGGGTTTGTATGTCAGTGCACTGAGAATGACTCCTGCTTCCTCTGAAGAAAGCCTGGTTAGATGACCTTTTTACCGAGCTTATAGGAAATCTATTCTTTTACCAGACACTTTCAGTTTGTCTTATTGAGTGACTCAGTTCCAAAAATCTGAGTAAAATTAAGATAACCGTTGGACAAGGTTAAAATTAGGGCAATGCTCAGGGTAAAAGTCAGGGCACATCTTAACGGCTCTCAGTTCAAGAGAGAAGCCAGCAGGAAAGAAGATTTCTGTCTGCACTGAGGGAAAAGAGAGAAGTAAGGTTTAACAGTTTCCTTCTTAAATGTTGTAAAACATGTCAGCAGGGGGCTGTGGCAGTAAGAGGAATTGTGCTTTCTCACAGCAGGGAAGTGGCACTTCACTAGACTGGCTACATTGATTATCAAGATGAGGCCGTCTTAAAGAGCAAGCACAGCACTTAAACGCATTATAATGTGTGGAAAAATCATTATTAAAAAAGCCAGCACTGTGTATTTGCTCTAAGACTTTCCACCTGCTACTGCTTGCAGGGGCTACAGTAGTGGGAAGAGTCCATGCAACTCTCTTTTTTATGTGTCTGACAAAAATTTTAGCTGAATACTAAAAGCTGACGATTTTACACAGCCTGGGTTTTGCTGGACATTAATGCCAGATGATCTGTATTTGAGAAAGACAGTGTAGGAGTGTGTAAGGATGAGGATTTATTAAATAAGGATTTATTTTTATATTTCTATATATATTTCTGTTCAAAGTGATTATCATGCTGTTACTTAATATTCTTTATATTCACTTCCTATTTATTTATTTATTTACTTATTCCTCTTATTCCTTATGCCTTTTTTTTCATGTGGGAACACCACAAAACCCTTGAACTTCTAGTACTCTTAATTTCCTTTTAATTGAGAAAATTAAAATTCTGAATTTTCTGAAATTATTATTTCAGAATTATTTCAGAATATTTCTGAATTATATAAATAATAATTGCAGTTTAGAGCATTTTAGATAGCACTGTCTGATTCTTCTTAAAAGAATGCTCTGGGTCTATGAGATCTTCATACTCTTTCTCCCCTATTTAAAGTATTTCATGCATTATAAAAAATAAAGTATGGAAAATTTTTGAGCAAGACACATTCCAGTGTCATAAAATGGAACATATGCTGTTGACCCCCAGGAACATTTCCAGTTGGGAGCTGTGTCTTTATGAACATGGGGGTACATCAGTGGTTGTGACCAATGTGTGAATGAGTGTTCTATGATAATGAACAGATGCAAAGAAATCAGACATGGAATACTGTGTACATATTAGGATACCTGATTAACTGAAGAGACAGGATATTTAACAGGGAAAAATCAGTATATGATTAACGATGTGGATGGATTGCTTTCAGACAGGAGACTAACACAGGCAAAATGTGTAGGTTGACAATGCAGCATTTAAGGAGATTGTAGCCATCTGAGTGAAGAGGAATTTGAGGATATTTAGATCCCAAACACCCTATATACATAAACACACTCATTGCTTTACCACCTTTATCTCATATGCCTTGTGATAACAAAGTTAGTTGTTAATTGTATGCATAAATATGTGCAGGACTACAGTCATAATGGAGAGAAAGTAGTCAGCTTGACATACACAGCTCCAAGTAAGAAGTAGAAATTAAAGGAATGAAAATTAAGACTGAAAATCAAGAGAGCTCTTGTCATGGAAATGTCAAGTGGTGAACTGTTTTCCATGGCTGACGAGTAAAGTTTCGTTGTTTGGCTTTTAAAACCAAAACAAAGCAACCAATTTCTTGATAAAAACAAACCAGCAACCAACACACCCTAAATGGGTCAGGCATTCACCAATTGTCACCTCTACATCCACGTGTGTGTCTCCAGACTGATATTTTGCACAATCAGAACAAAAGCAATACCTTATCATGTGTGCTTGGTAGGATCTACAGGTACAGATCATTTGGTCCTCTGGGAATATGCAAAGTGTTATGTCACCACAGGGCAGTACAGCAGCTAGCACTTGTGATTAGGGAACTTAGCATGAACTGGTAATCCTCACTGTCTCTAGTGTGAAGTTTTTTATTTACTATTATTTGATTTAGGAAACTTAAAATTCCAAGACTGCTCTCTTGGGACAGAAAAAATGAGCTGAGAGACTGCACTGTGGACTAATAAATATGGCCTAATTTGTATACATGCAGTAATATCACTGAGCACTTGAGGGAAGAAAAAACCCAAGTGTTTGTTTTATATTTATTTTGTGATTTTTTTAAAATGCAGTTTTAAACCAGAATGATATAACATGAACCAAAACATATACAACTTAGATTTCAAAAATATGCTTTCAGAAGAAAGGCGTACCTCATTTCCTTTTTTTCTTAAACCGCTCGGCTGAATTACGTGCTTTAAATCTGCTTACCTCAGGGAAAAGGGTGTTGTCTAAATTTTCTTACCACATTAGAGGGGTTTGTTGTGACAACACATAACAGAGGCTGAATGAGGCTACTGCCCATTACTCAAGCCTGCTTCCAGTGCAGGAGTGCTGTGAGGACCATGTGTTACAGCTGCTTTGTCCTATGAGGTAACTTAAAGAGGGACATAATCCAGCCATAAATTCACAACATGAATTCCCTGCTGTAGAGTAGCACTGCTGGATAGAAATGTGCCACAGTCAATCTGTGCAAAGGCATAAAAACATGTTGGAAGAGAAGGAGCAGGACTGAGGCACAGTGGGATCATGCTGTTTGTCTCTGCTGCTGTGTGGGCACCAGGGATTTCCCTCTGCCTTTGTGCCTGGGAGCACACCACAGCACATCCCACCCAGAGCTACACACTGCTCTCCAGTGGGGACAGAAATGACCATGAGAGAGAATGGCCCTCTGAAAGACTAAAGGCTTGGAAACTGAGAGGCTCCTACTCTAACTGGCTTTTCCCTTGAGCTCGCATGTTACACAGAACAACTCTTCCCATCATGAATGTAATACATGCTAATGACGTGTGCCAAAACTTGCCTCTTTTCAGTAATGGCTTTGTATCTCCCAGGTGCTGCAAATCTGTAGAAAAGCTGAGTTCTTCAGACTATTGTCCTTCATGGTGGCAGGATTCAGTTCTAACACGCATCTTCAAATTAAAAACCCCCAAACACTAAGAAGCTGTCAGTGGTTACAATTTTGACGCCACTAATCAAATCCAGAGAGTAGTTGCTGTTACTGACAGAAAGGCACAGGGCAATAAAAATGGAACTGAGAAACGGAGATGTGACTTAGACCTCAGCCTTTGGGGATGGAGACCAGGTTCTCTGCACGACAGCTGCAGTTGGAGATGGGTGCTGAAGAAACATTGCCAGTATCCAGCCTTTCTGCCAAAAGTGGAACTGTCACCAGCGTTGTGCAAACTTGATTTGGCCTCTGAGCATGCTAAATCATGTTTGTTCTACATTGATAACATTCAGTTTATTTAACTGCCTTCAAAAGTCTGTCTAGATTGCATTCTGTTGAGGGATATCTCTGTCTGTGAGCGTGATAGGAAATCAGTCAACAATCCAGGGTCCAGTGCTGGAGAAGGAGAGGCCCTTTGGCTCCCCCAGAATTCAGGACATGCTCAGACAGCCAAGATCAATATTGGAGTTTCATGCTTCTTATAGGACTTAGTTGTGACTGCAGTGAGTTTTCTAAACCCACTCAGCTGGCAGCACTACAAAATGAAGAACATTGTAACCTAGAGAACAAACTAATAATCTCCTTAAATAAAACACATTTTGTTTGCAAATGTGTTACTTGTATAGTCTGTTAATCTGGTTTAGCATCTTGTAGGCTGTGTTCAGAGTTTGGTATTTTCCCATGCTCAGCAAGAAGTTTTTTTTCAGCTAGTATGTTAGTATGTTTCAGAGAGATGTTCTGTTAAAACAAAGGACCGTGCTCCCACACCCTGGTAAGGAGAGGCAGTTCAGATTGCTAACAGTGCCAGAAATGTAGAGATATCTGCTGCATATCTTCTAAAGAGATCTGAAATAAGCATCATCTAAGCCAGTCCAACTCTATTGCTCGGAGGGAATGTGATGTCTCCATCTGTTTTTTATGTTCCAAACACAGAGTGCTGAAGCCTGTAAGACTTATTTGACTAAGTAAGATCCTGTGGCTGCAATAGGAGACCCAGTCATTTTGTGAAGGGAGGTTTTATTTAGCTCCTGGCGTTTCCAATAAAGACCCAATTGTTTCAAAACCTCCATCTTTGGAGGAAATTTCTTCTTTACTTCTGTAGATCAGCTGCCAGCAAGCTCCTAGGCCTGTGAAGAGGCAGAGTTCAGTCAGTCTGTTCACAATATGGAAAGTCACTGGCAAGGCAGGGAGGGTTCTGCTGAGAGCAGAGCTCCCTCTCTGCCCATCGAATCAACCGTCGCTCTTATCAGGGCCAAGCACCAGTTCCTATATTTTTACAGTGCAGTGTGCATTTTCAAAGGCCTTGTTCTGAGAAAATGGAGGGAAAATGAAAGGTCTTTTTGTCTTTGTCGCTGCCTTCTGATTTAAAAAGTAACTTGCACCTTTTTTGAACCTTTGCTGCTTTTAGCTGCTCTCCATCTCTGTAAATAGTTGACAAGGTCTGGAAACAAAGGCCATTGTGAATGTTGTTGCTGTTCTTTCTGCTTGCATTAGAGGAGGCAGGAGAGAGAGGCAGATCTGAAGTCATCATGGTTCCTCCTTTAATTTTTTTTTGCACTGAAGAAGATTCAGAAGACTAAACAATTAAATCTGTCTTAGGGGAACACATAGGTAAATCCATATTAGATGCACTTAAATTCCCTTCTTGTTGACAAATGAAGTTGCAGGTTGCTGCTAAAGCTTTTTCTGCAATTGCCTTCATTCCCTTGTGTGTCCCTCTAACACAAGTGCTGACAAAAATATGCTAGAAAGTCACATATTTTACCTTCAAAAGGCAAGTGTAAATGTCGCCATAGCAACACAGAAAAGCAGAATGCTACTTTTTAAAAGTGGTAGTGGGGAAATGAGGAAGAGATAAATGGAGGGAGAATTAGGAGTTTACAGAACACACAAAATGAGACAGTTCTAGGATGACTAAATGAACAGAAAATTGCCATGTGATACCTGAAGCTACTTTCAGGAAAGTTTGCCTGAAACACAAGCAACTCCCATGAGCTAGGTAACATATCTAAAAAAAAGTCAGAATAGTTTCATCTCCTATGCCTTATATGACAGAAAATCTGATTAACCAGGGGTCAGACAGACCTTAGGCTTACTCAAGTCTATTTCTGGACAAAGAAACTGCTAACTAACAGGATCTTTCATTTTTATAGGTATCTTGGGACATCCCACAGCACTGTCAAGATTTTAAAGTTTCCACTGAAACTGTTAGACATTAAAAACTATAAATAAATCCAGAAGAGCAGATGCTAGCACATCTACCTCACACTAGACCCTTTGGTTGAGAAGCTTTTTCTTCTACTTGTGTCTCCTCTGGTGATGTAAAAGATGTCCTGTTATGGTGTCCCCAGGATAGGTTTTCAGTAGTTTTATCAGTGAATAAAAATTGTTTCAGTAAGAAAAAGAAAGATTCAGAAGGTGCCATTAAAGAAACGTACTTGTAACTGTGCTAAAAATATTCCACAACAATTTTGTTCTCATCTCATAAGAAAAAGCTGTGTTTATTTCCAGACCACAGCTGAAGGTATTTGACTTTAAATGTTTTGTGTACATCTGTTTGTGTAGGTGGTGGATCTGAGTGCTGCCGACTTGAGAAGCTGCTGTCAACAAACCCAAGGGGACAAGAAAGAGCCCAGGGCCCTTTGGTGATTGGCAGATTCAGTCACTTAAATGCTGAGCCCAAAGCTGAAGCCTGAGCAGAGTCTGTTTCACAGAACTATTCGAATGCCATCGGAAACTTTTTTTGTTTTAGCTTGTTGTTTAAAAATATCAGCCATCTGAGGACAATTCGTTTCCAGGACTTTATATAACATATAAAGTACTGTGAGGGGATGTTTTTAATGTATTTGCAGTTTGCTCTAGTCTTAACTTGGTTTTTTTCATTCCTGTAGCCTGTACTATAGATAGAGATAATACCATTCAAGAGGGAACAGAAGGTTGCATTTTCATTTGGAGTTGACAAGTGGCACATTATTTCCCAATTTATGAATGTGAAAAGCTGTATAGAAATAGAAAAGTTTCTGGCTGCCATATTTACAAAACTAAAATGTTATTGCTAAATGCCTTAAAAAAAAAGTGAAAGAAATATCCATGTAACGAAATCTTCCAGGCAGCTTTTGCATCTGGCTGTATTTCTGTCTTTCTGGTGGATTTCTGCAGGTCATCTGAATGACCCACAAGGATCTTCCTAGACCTTCTTCTTCTTGTCCTCTACAAAGGCTCGTCTCCCCCTAAGTAACAGATACCCATGAATGCAGGGAAAGGAAGTTGCCAGCAATCACAGTACTGCAGGTATTTTGGCTAGAACAACTCACCAATTCCTCCATCACTCTGCAGCTATTGGCTTATGGTGAGGATGGCTGAAAAATCACAAAACTAAGATCGAATCAACACTAACACAACAAAAGTCAAACACAAAAAGTCATACCACAGTCTTCTCAGTCCCTTTCATAAACATGCTGATGGTGGTAGCACTACACATTGGGTAAGAAGTCAGGAGCTCTGTTCACCTAGCAGGAAAAAAACTGTTACCCAGTTCCCAATAAAGTCGAGAATTTTCTGACCCATCTTCTTTTCCCTATATAAACAAATCAATTTTTCACCAGCAGCAAAATAGCTTGAGGCAATTAATTTCTACTTAATTATTTTCTAATGTGGAGAGATACCAATTTGCAAACCTGTCCTGTATCCTAATCACAAAATAGGCATTAGTATCACATCCACTTGCTGTGTTTCTAATGACAGAACCCTTCAGAGTGCCTTATTTGCCATGTTCAGTGGTACTGGATGCAAACAAGCTATGGTTTTCTGGGGACCTGGCAGACTTAGTGACAGGACAGGTGCTGCAGCTCTAAGCAGGTTTTTAGTGCAGAATGCAGCCCTGGAAAGCCTTTTTCATGTAAGTCACCCTATCCCAACAATGTTGCTGGGTTCCCAAGTCAATCATAAATTATTTCCTGTACACATGAAGAAGCTGTAACCAGTGTTCCCTTTCTCATCAGGATGTTCTCCATCCTGAAATGTAGTTGTAGTTGTTTCCAGTGAGAAACCTTGCTCACACTTTAAACGCTTGCCAGCACCTTTGGGTAAGGGCAGATCTAGAGCATCTGGGGCATAGTGCCTGTTTAGAAAAGTCAGTCATGATGCCTCACAGCCTCAGGGGAGGCTTTCTGACTACTTTCATAGGTAGAAAACACAAAAAATAAACTGAGGAGAAGTGAAAAACAAAACAACCCTCTGCTCCTTCCTCTGCTCTAGCCTCAGATTGTGCCACTTGACTTCCATTTAAATATTGGGAAGGCTGTGGATACATTTTTTACAATGAACTATTTAGTTCCCCAGACTTTAAAGTATTGAACTTGCAATCATAAATTTCAACTGGGATTTGTATCATTTTATTCTTAATTCTGAGTCCAGTGAGGGGAAGTAGATTATTTATTATTATTAAGAGATCTTTATGACAAAGAAAGGGTTTCTTTTAAGAGCACTGGAAATGGAATCCTAGGAGTCTAAGGGTATTTTTAAGAATGTCATCTTGATTTCACAGTATACAGCTATGTGCTATGGGGTGCCTATGGCAAGTAGGTAAACACAGAAAACAAACTGTACATGAACATAGTCGTGTGCATGTTTGTTTGAGGCTTTGGAAATATGACCATGTCAAGAGAATGCGTTGCTTCAAGAAGTTTAAAAATATCTCTAAAATTACTAAGAAAATGGATTTTTGAACCAAAATTGAGAGGCTGAAGCAGAGAAAGGAAAGCAAGATTGTATTATACAGTCCCCTGTGAACGGGGGATATTCCTAGGCAATGTAAAGCAAACACATTTTAATGCTGTTCATTACTTATTTGGCACAGGAGTGCTCTGGCCACTCCAGCAGACTGTGCTGTCATGTACTCCTGTACTCCTCATTACCACATGGTCCATCTGGAGTACCAGTGCAGCACAGGGCAATGCGAAAACATTGGGAGCCTGGTACAAAGCAGAGATACAGAGCACTGAAAGAACCACAGCAGTATTTGCAGCAGCTCCTGCAGCCCCCAGACAGCCTCACCAGGCAGAAGGAGTGAGAGAAAATCCGCTCCTGCCCCATTAGCTACATGAATCTTAATTGCTTTCTCTTGTAGAGATACCAAATATCTTTGTAAGCAGCATGTTCAGATGGTTACACGCAAACGTACATGTGATACCTTTATGAAATATGCAAATATGACATGCTGGGCTATGATCTGATCTGCATGTGTATTTGAAAGCCTTTCCCATGCTTTGGTTCATGTACTGAAAATTTCTGACAGTTTGTTTAAGGTAAACAGAGCCAATCTGTCAGCATGATTCATTACCAGCACATCTGATAAGTATGACTTAACTTGCAGTAGCCTTGTATGTTTTTAAAGCACTTGCCTGCTTTGCAGTTAGCAAATTACCACGAGGCAAAGCAAACACAAAAGGAGATAACAAAAGGAATGATGGATTCGATCACATTACAGAGGAAGTCAGATGATGAAGAGATTGCTTTACCGAGCTCAGACACCTGGAAAGCAGAGTGTGTGTCTCAGCTGCTCAGAAGTAGCGATGCCTCACGCTGTGCACAGGCACGGCAACAAGAGGCCGTCATCACATACTGTCCCACAGTCCCTTTTATATGTATTTCCCTGATTAAGTTTCTGTTGTGACAGCTTTTGAACAGTAACACCTTTCTCTTTTTTGCCTCTGGATTTTCTCCCTAAAAAGGTGCAAATTATGGTTTTACTGTGGCCTGCTAGAAGTGCAAATAAGCACAATATTGCCAAACTGGGACAATCTTGAAGTAGTAAAATATCAGGGCTGAATCCTGGTGAAAACTAATATGTATGTATTGATTCACTGGGGCTAAATGGTGGGCAATGTGTGTGTGAACTTCTTCATGCAGTGTGAAGTTCTGTATTTGCACAGCTTGGGATATTGGTAAAACCAATGACAAGGGAGACAAGGCAATGTAAGGATGGTTAAATCCAAGGAGAAAAGCAACTTTTGGAGGCAACTGCTACAAGAGAGTTATATTTGTGTCTTTTCTTCACTCGGCTGGGGCCAAGTGTGCCTTGTAAAAGGTGTAACTCTCATTACTTGCTTCTGAACTTATTTTGACTTCTCATTCTTAGTATCACAGAAATTCTGCACCTGACTCAAGCAGCCACTCAAGTACCACTTGTACCTGCTGTTGTACAGAACAGAAACCACTTCCTCGACCACAGCTTATCACTAGCTGTTTGTCACAAGCACACACAAAGCTCTCACTATTGTATTGCAACTTTTTGGTGCTGAGTGCAGAAAAAGAGAAACAGAACCACATTTGCTTCTGTATTTTCTTTTCTTTCTATTCATGGAAATAAGCTAAAAGAAATTTATGAGTTTGTATGGATTTCTTTCTATATCTTCATGTTATCAAAACTGAATCAATAAGGGTTAGAATTCAACAAGAACACGTGTTTTCTGATCTGCACTGTATGTCCTATTTTCACTAGCATGAAGACAGAAAAAAATTACCTGTTTAGGATAAAACTCTTGATGATTAACTGCAAGTGAGAGGAAGCATGTTTTTTTTACTGAAAGGAACACCCCTTTCAATTCCACACCAAGAACAGCAAAAGTTTCTTCTGCTACAAAATTAAAAAACTAGAAAAAGTAGAGCCTTTTTCTAATGTGCCTGCTGGCAGAGATGAAGAGAGCCTGGTTGAGAAGGGAACTTAATCAGCCAATTAGTGTTTTTCAGATCATTTAAATATGTATTTTATCTTGATTTTTTTAAAGTTTATTATCTTATTAGAATACCTGACAGAAATGTTAAAACTGTATGAAAATAGGCAAAATTGCAGGATGTTGTGAATCCTTCTTAGGGCTGGTTAACCTCATGTTTGTATGCTTGAACACAGATGCGCTTCCACTTTCTTTTTTTGGTTGGTCTAACAAAAGATACCGCCTGTGCCTGCAAACAATCCCTGCTTCTCCTAAATTAGCAACTGTCCTGGCTGCTCCCATTACCACTTTAGGTGTTTAATCACAGAGCTATAAAGTTCTTTCTGTGGCACCAGGGTGCCTTTTATTCTTGCACCAAGTGGGAAGCGCACAGGGCTGCAGCTGAGCTGGCTGTGTGCAGGAGATTGCTACGCTTCCAGTGTAACCAGAGAGCCTTTGCAGGCAAACACTGCTGCTTGAAGCTTAGCAAAATAAAGATGTGAGTGAAGGAAGAAAAATCCACCGTGTATTTTAAGAGTTCCTTCCCATATTTAGTGCATACATGATAGAGAAGATATATTGAGCTTTCTTTCAAAAGAAGGATGTGTTTTTGCAACTTAACAGCCACAAATATAACTCAGCCATAATATATTGGTCTTTACTTCCGTCATTTAATTCAGCCATTTGCAACAGTTCTGCATATTCCTGTATCCAGTCATTTCAGTGAGATATGAGCTTTTGTGGTTACTTGGATCTTTTAGATATTTCTAAGATTCTTTTTCTTTAACAAAATGCCGAATGGAAAAAACAAACATCATTCTTGTTTGAATTCAAGTTTTAAAATCCAAACAATATAAAGTAAATTAAATAAAAAGTTAGCATTTTAACACTATATATTCAATGGTATAAATTTAACATTATTTTAGCAGTAGTGAAGTATGAAAGAATAACTCCCTCTTCAGAAACATGCATTTCTACTCGTGTGAGGCAGCCAAAAGTACAATTTGCAGTTGAAAGCCTCAAACATCACTAATCTTTTGAATTAACAAAGTATTCGTTCTGACTGATTGTTTTTCCTTGCTCAATAAAGTTCAGCTCATCACTTCATAGGGATTAGATACAACTGGGGCAAAATAGTTGGTGGTTTTGCTCAGGATGCATTTCTGTGAGCAGAAAAGTCCCAGCTGGAGTGATTTCATAGACTAAAGTGCAAATTCTGCTGGGTCCCCTGCCTAGGAGACTGTTATTGAATTTTTCTCTCTTATTCATTTGAAGTCTGTCTTGAGTAAGCTATTTCTGCAGCCTGACACACACTTTCAATGCCACCAGGTTACAGAGCACCACGTGACATAACACATTTTGACACATGCAGGTGTAACGTGATGCATGTCACAAGAAATAAAACAAAGCAGAGGCATAGAATTTTTCTCCTCCTCAGTGGACTTGTAATATCCACAGGTAGTTGAATTTTTCCTCATCTATGCCCTGATTCTTGCTAAAGGACTAGAGTAGCTGAGGGCAGCCCTGGGCAGTGGCAGAATGTAGGACATCCTGGGTGACTGCTGTGCTTTCTCACTGTCCCACTTGTTTAACTGGGTGCCACCCAGCTGTTGGCATTGTGTTAGACTGAAGTTCCACCAGGTGAGTTTTCCTCCTTTGTGCTTGGCAGAGAAGTCAGCCAGGCCATGTCCACAGTGATTTTCAGCTCCCCTCTGTAAACAGCTGTGGCTGCAGTAAAGCCAAGCGGGCACTGCCACAGCCAGCAGCTGGCAGACAAGCTGCTGCTGGACTTGCTGGATGCACCAAACCTTTGGGCACGCCTGTTGCTCTCCTGGAGGTGTCCTGAGGGGTGCTGGGATGCAGGGGGGAGCCGTGGGGCTGGCACCATTCAGCTGCTCTCTAGTCTATGCTGCCTGAAGCAATAAAGATGTAGTCTCAGCACTGTGTGTCACTTCCTGACAAGTGGCAAAAGCAATAAGAGTGTTTTAGATGAAAAGACCTCTAATCACTTTTCTTCCTTCAGGTACCTAGTATTACTTAAAGCTGAGAGCCAGAGGTGAGAACTGCTAGGTAGATACACTGTACACTGCTTCTCTTTAGCACAAAACATGCTATATTCATTTCTTATTGAACACACTAACATTCGGGGGAGAAAGGAACCTTTTCTTCATATTTGCAGGTGGATAGTGCAACAGCATGACCAGTAACCAAATGCTTTACTGTCTTTTCCTTTTTCTGTTTGGGCACTGAGATACAAAGTTGAATTTATCAGCAAGTCAGGCTGACAACTTTTGGTTTTATTCAGATAGCTGCAGTGGGGAAGCAGTCCCTGCCACAATACCTCCTCTCATCCTCTCCAGTAATCCCAGCAGTCCCTACATAACTAGATAACTAGTTTTTCCAACTACTTTCCTCAAATAGGTTTTGATATTTTTATCAAAAATATAAATCACTTGATCTTGTTGCCCTTTGTACATCTGGAAAAAAGGGTTCACATATACACATGTGTAAGCAAACACTGTGCCTGTGTGTTTTCTGTCCCTGAACAAAGGGCATTGCCCTGAAGTTAATGGAGCCTCGGTCCTTCCCTCAGATTTTATCAGCTCCACCACAGGTATTTGAGTTGCAGGGATGAGATGTGATGTTCCTCTCTTGAGAGCTCAGATAACCAAGCCTCTGTCTCCCCTCTCCTGCTGCTTGGTTGTGCCCAGCTTATCCACACATGTAAACTCATCTGTCTGGGCTCAGTGAGACTGTTAAACAGCCACTTTTCAATTGCTCAGTTTTGGCAGGTTTTCATACACACACTTGTATGTACTTATGAAATAAGCTCTAGCGTGGTTAGGATAAACTTTAGTCTCTAGGCTGCTGTTGATTTGAGCCAGGTAACAGTTTTACTCTACATGATTAAACATTTCAAACAGATTGCATGGGAAGGAAGAAAAAATTCATAGAATGATTAGGGTTGGGAAAAATCATTGAGTCCAGCCATTTTATTTTATGTTTTGAAGATAACTTTAGTAAGAAATGTAAACCAGGCCAAACAATTTCACTGAAGAAAAAGAATTAGCTAACAGAAATGCTATAACCAGTATGAAAGCCACACGTAGAATCAGTAGACACTGAAAAACTTACCCAGCCATATATAAAATTTTGGAAACAAATTTTGAAAATACACAGGATAAGATCAATTCCTGTAGAAAGAATTTTCTTTTCCCACAGGAAGTAACACCAGCCTGCAAATCATTTCTCTGCTCTGAGAGATGTTTCCCATATGGATCTGAAGACATTTCCATCTCCATATGTCCTGAGATATTTCTCAGCCTCTCATCCTGTAGTAATCCAGGATATCAGATACAATACAGCCAAATGTTAGATGGGATATTTGTACATTTCTGTCTTGTGAAATTCAGGGGAACTTTTATCTAAACATTAAAATGTATTCCTTTGCTTCCAAAGCAGTTCCATTTAATTTAGCATACCAACTTCTTCGTGGATTGAAATCTTTTCTATGTTACTCAAGGAACCATTTCAAGCCTCACAAAGTAATTTTTTTGAAATATGTACTTTCAAAAGTGCATGAACCTCTGGAATTTTGGTGGGAAATTAATTATTTTAAATAATCTTAGAACATTCTTCTACACACATATGTTCTGAGTGATGAAAAATGAACACCAATGCTACAAATTTCAGTCATATGGAAGATAACCTTCACAAGATGGTAAAAGAAATCAATGCCTGTCAAATTTTAAATTAATCACCCAATTCACTGTGCTTGATCTATAGAGCTAGTATAAATTGACAAATAATTTTGAACAAATCTGAAAAAATGCTAACAAAAGAAGCATAAACTTGAGAAGATGTTCAGGTCCAGTATTCCTTTTTTTTTTAAAGAGGTGCTCGATGGATATCAGGATTTTTAACTGGTAACAGATTTGAGCTATTCTAAGGAGTGTGTTTCAGGAAAAGAGTTTTATATTTTGACAGACAATGTCACATCTGTTGAGATAAAAAAAATTAAAATCTTACACGTTCAGCTCTAGAAGTTTGTCCAATAGAAACCACAAAGATGGGATGGAGGTCAAACATTCTTAAGATATGGGCCTTCCTCATAATCTGATACCTCTTGATAGATATATGAGAGCATGAGTTATCAGAGGATAGTGGGGGAAAGTGGCATTTAAACAAATGGAGATGGATGATTGTTTTGATCTCAGTTTCCCACTAGGCAGCTGTAGAAATGTATTGGCCAGCATATGGTAGAAAAAGATGAATTTGAATTTTTAACATGCAAAATTAAAGCAAACTCAAAGACAAGAATTAACACTATACACATTCAAAGTATAGGTGGTTTTCCATTCTGAAATCTGGAGCAAACTCTTACTTTTACCTGAGCTCTTTTCAAGAATCTAAGAATCATCCTCATCTTGTAAGAATTCACAGCCATAAAGAAATCACCACAAAACCTAACAATTAAATGGAAAATTAAAACCAAACCATGATAAAATTTCCCACTACTCAAGGAGTGACCTTCTCACCAGTCTGTGCTCTTTTGGAAGGAATCAGAGCATGACCAAATATTTCCTGGAATGCTCTATATGCTGTTCTGTAGTTTGAGAGGAGTCTGTCATGTCCAGTGCCTTTTATTTAGCTAGTCATTGAGAAAATGAGAGAAGCTACTCCAAAACCAATTTAATTTTTCAGTCACAGATCCATTTACTCATTTATTTTCTGCTCCTGAACTTGAGATACCTTTTAACAATGTAAGTTTTTTAAAAGAGGGATGCTGCAAGGGTAGTTGCACCAGTGCAGATTCCTGTCCAAGCACAGAAAAGTCTCAGAGGCAAAAATGGCAAAGATTTCTCCTGTGTATAGATGCACCTGGTTTCTCCACAGGTTCTGAGGCAGTTCTGTTGGTGGCCCTGAAGCTGCCATGGTGCCTCCTGTCTGATTGAGCTATAAATGGTTGTTGGGGCTCCTTTAGCTTCCCAGATAAGATTGCTGTTGGTGTATCCCAGATTCACTGTAACTTAAACACTTTGGAAAAGAAGATATGGTTCAATTTGCCTTCAAGAAACCCATCTTGTTCAAAGAAATTCATAAACTAAAGGCTCTAGTTGTTTTCTTAGCAGGATTTCAGGAGCTGGTCCACAGAAGCCACAGGCACATTTTGCACCCAGAAAGGATCACATCAACGAGGAAAGTTAAGCCAGGTTCATGTTCAAATTCTGTATGATTCCCTGTGGGTCAGATATGGGTTATGTGGTATACCCTGTCCAAACTGTGCTGTGCAGAAGAGTTAGGGTGCTTGGGGCTCCCCCATAGTGAGTGCTAGTGGTACCTCTGCAAGTCCAGGGTCTCAGTCTTCATCAAGAGTGTGGTAAAGGCTAAAGGGAAGGAGCAGTTCAACTTTAGAAAAAGACAGCTGGACTTTTCCAAAACCTCAGGAAATGTTTGCTTGAGTTTTCTTTATTAGGCTTTGAGTTGCAACACCAGAGTTGCTGCTCAAAAAGAAGCTCAACTCATTCATTATGCCATTGTAGACTGTGCTGATAAATATGCAGAAAAATGCTATCTGTTTAATCTGTGTGGGCATTCAAATCTTCTGTAATACTTGTGAGAAATGCTGGGCTGAATAATAATTTGCAGTGCAGGAAAATAAAGTAATTCTCACAGCAGCTGTTGCAATCTTCATAGTAAAAGCAGCAGAGTTTGTGCAGATGCTCCAGTCTTAGGAGCCATAGAGGCAGATGTATCAGAGGAAATACCAATACATGGTTTTGCATATTTTCTTCTCACTTAATCACAGCTACAGCAGCATCAGTTTTTTGCCCATCCCCCTTTTCTTCCCCACTGTTTCCTGTAGTGCATCAATACCACCCAGCTTCTCCCTTTCATTAGCTGACACACTGTACAGAAAAATAGAAGCATTTAAATACATCCACATCTTACCAAAAAATGAATTCTGCTAATGAATCTTTATTCCTATAAATAGGACACCAGCATTTCCTCTATATTCTGCAGTGGGTTCATATTTCAGGTAAAGAAATATGTTGCATATACTTGTTGTTTGCCAGAGCAAGGAGGACAGAAGCAGCTTGCTCTTCCTGAAAGAGAAAAGAAAAAATAATTCCTTAAAAGTGTATGGGCAGAATTTGTTTCACGGGTTTGGGCAGAAGTGTCAATTTCAAGAACCTCCAAATGGGGATGTGAGTTAGTTTGGAAATGTGCACATTAATGACTATTAATTTCTTCAACATAGGAAGTTAATAGATGTATTATTATCTTCTGTAAGCAGACAGGGGGCAACTAAATAATCAGCAAAATATCATTCCCTAGTAAAGCAAGACTCAATCAATTCTTCTTTTCTTAGCTACAGTAAATGATAACTCGTGTAAATTCCCTATTGTAACATATATTCTGCTCTCTTATGCTGATACAGCTTCTCATGATTTCCCATTTGAAAGCAACTTAGAAAAAATGTATTTCAAGAGAAGATATTTGAGGATGGTGATCTAAGTTAACTCGAATCTCCAGGAGAGGGAGGAATTGTTAAAAAAGATGTGTATGTTGGAATTTGAAACAAGAGAACAGTAGGAGAGTAGGAAGAGGGGTAGGAAGAGCAGAACAAGATCAGGAAGAGGGAGGACAGATGATCCTTGCCAGTGGATAGAAATTATTGTCATGCTCTCCTCTTGGTCCAAGTTCCCATTGCACTCCTGTAATGACTTCTCACACGCTGTGTCTCACTCACATATTTTGTAAATAAAAAGAGCATTTCACACACTTACAGGAAAATGTTATCAGAAAAACATTTCTATGTCCATTTTCTCTTATGAGGTGAATTTGCAAAACAGATGACACAAGCTTTAACACAAATGCTTGCCACCACATTAAATAGAAAAGTCAGAGTAAGTACTGTACTCACATAATATTTATCACATGGTGGTATTTTTTTCATTCTGTCTTTAATGAAAAAAAAATTAATACTTGTGAGTTTTTAGTTTCTTTGATTTTTTTCCCCTTTTAAATAACACAGGTCTGTCCTACTGCACCTGTATGAGAAAAGGCAGGTCACAGAGGAAGAATGTCTGCAGTAGCTGCTCTGTTTCATGCATATTTGTTCTTTAGTCTGAGATTATTCCAGAAAAGCTCTGTCTTCTGCATACGTGAACTTTTGCCCTATGGTAAGGATTTCTTCTGCCAGCCTTAAACCTCTTCCTAAGTTTTACAGACAGGAAGAGAAGGTGGAGATACAGGGAAGGGCTTACTGGGAGACAAGTGGTTAGGGGACCATACTCCTCTGCTCTCTATCAGTGCTTTTTAGAGACTCTGTTTTATGGCCAGATGTGCTGCTATTTTGTGTGAAGTGAGAGAAGACACATATGCAGGATGAAGCCACCATCTGCCAGGGAGGGACACATTCCACTAGCTGATATCCACTGTCTGATCCAGCAGAACACCTTACTTTGATGACTTTTACAATGATGTATTAACCACTTAGCCATACAAGTGTACCATTAAAAGGACTGCACCATGTCTGTAAAAAGTTTTTGAGTATTTCCTTCACAGTTCAGCATCACCTCTCTTTGTGAGGTTTGTTTTCAAGAAGCCATTATTTTCTTCATTTTCTGATCTTCCAAAGACTGAGAGTGACTGTATTTACTGGTATACAATATCTTCTTGTCACATTGTGTTTACAGGAACATTGCCAGTGTTGCTGTCATGGCATCTCATTAACTCTCTTAGGGGCTGCTTGAAGATGTTGATATGGACTGGAGAGCTCACTGATCATTGAAAAACTTTAAAAAGTTTTAAAAATACTCATGCCACTAGAGTTCCTGGTGGTGCTGAGAGGTATATTGAAAAAGGAAACACCTTGGTCACCTGCAGTCACCTGAAATTGGTTTGCTTATTCACTAGATTGCATTAAAGAATTATTGAAAATTAAATGCAGCATAAAATATAGGCCTTGGAAAACCATAAACTGTGCAGTAATCACAGAGAAAATAATGTCATTGTCCTTGATCCCACTCCTGGCTCATACTCTTTTCACTTGGGACATCCCCAGATCTCCCAGACAGGGAAGCATTAATGCTGCAGAGGTTGATGGGTTGGAAAACACTCTTTCCATGTGTGTCTCCACTGGAAAAACTTGCCAAATACCATTATTTCTTCATAAGAATGCCTAAATTTCTTCTATTTCCTGTGTTGAAATTAGCTCTCAAATAAAATTACTCATAATAAGTATTTCTTAGATTTTTTTCTTATATGTTATTGTACTGCTTAGTATTAGTATTACTGTACTAAATCCAGGGGAGAGAGCACAGGCCACATTTAACTGTTACACCATTACATGAAATGACTGCCAGAAATCAGGGCTTCCTGTAAAAAGATTAAGAAGCATGCCAGTTTTTCAACTGTTTGTATCCATATGTTTTTTCTGTGGTGTGTTGGCTAGTCAATGATTGAAGAGTCAAAAAATTAGTTATCTTTGGAAGATGGTCCATTAAAATGGGATTTTAGTTAACAAAAAAAAAAAGATTGTGATTTTCTTATATTCTTTTAAAATATTTTCTTAAATAAGAATTCTGTAATTACGTAAGTTAACATAATAAAATGTAGTGGAATAAAATGCCTTAAAGGCTCATAGCTAAAATCTAAAGTCATAGACTGTATCTATTTTTATTTCAGAAATGACTAACAGCTCAGTTCATGTCTTTACCAGCTGTAGTTGTGCAGCTGAATGGGGAAAAAAAACAGATGTTCACAATATGAAAACTTCCTCTCATAGTTCATGAACTCACAAATGTGTATGGTAGGAAAGTTGTCTGTTTCTATCACAAATGGGAAACATAACCATCAAATACAGCTTGAGATCCAGGCCAGAATGCTTTTACAGGAGAACTGCTGTAGGGGCACTTCCCAGGACACAGGCAAATCCCAAGATACAGCATAGTATATTTTCATTGCCATTGAAGCTGGTATGATTTTCATTTACAAAAATATATGTGTAAATGCCAGTTTCTCATAAACACATCATTAAAATGTCTGTGAAAGGGTTTTTAAAAACAGTTGGATTATATAATTATCATCTTTGTTATTATGGTTCAGGAGCAAAAAAGGGAATTGGAATTAAAATAAGTCCTCTTCCAAATGTTTACATACACTGACTTTTGGACACTGTGGTCACTCATGTATAATAGTGACCTGAGAATTCATGAAAGTGGGCTGCTAACAATATCTAAATACTATCAGCTCTGATGGTTACTCTTCCTAAACATGCTGCTTACTCTTTTAATTTGAAAGTAAAATAATCCCAAAATGCAGAGATTGTCTCTGTTCTCATGTACTTGCACAGAAACTTCTCCAGCCATAGCATTTTGCTGATTCCACCCCAGCGATATCAGGGACTTTACTGGGCAGGAACTGTGGATCTCCTGCCCCAGCTGCCCTTGGCCAGACACTTTCTTCTCTCTTTCTTCCAGCACTATTAAAATAAGGCTCTGTCATCACAGGGATGCCATAGATGGACCCTTGCTTCTGATGGGGTGGAGATGTTCCCCAGGATCCTGCACCCTCTTCACAGCAGGCTAATCTCTGCTCTCCTGGCTGACTCTCCAGACAAGCCTGTGCTAGGCTTTTCATGCCACAGTTACTGGACTCTAAATAAAATATCCTACACTTGATTTACTTTCCACTTTAGGTGGGTATGGTGCTTTTCTGTTTCCTTTAACACATTTATGTCAGTGCCAATTCTGAGTCACTTCTTTCTTCAATTCCCCTGGTTTCCCTGTAATTACAGACCAATTGAATATTTTTCCCAAATATGAAACTTATAATTCTTTACTTAAATTTTTCCTACGCTATGAGGGTTTGATTTTATTTCCAGCTTCCAGCTTTCTAACTTTCCTGCCCTGAAGACTTTGCTGTAGGCTACAATCACATGATAGTAATGATTGTATATTCCACAAATCCTTGACTGAAGACCAAAGAACGTAGAGACAGCTAAGCTCCACTGGACCTGAAAGGTGATTCAAGTTCTCTCCATACTTCTATGAGTTTAGTTTTTTGGGAAGGTTCTCACACTGTAATAAGTCTATACTTCTATAGACTGGATACATTTCCATCCCTCCAAATGAGTTAGATTAAAAATGGACTTCACAATGTATCACCTGGTATGATAGATTTACATTAGTAGGAAACGAGAATAAACTTAAAAATAAATGCACAAAACAAGAAAGCAATTTTCGATCCAAATTAACAACTGCCATGGTTTTATCTTATAAAAGCAAAATGAGAAAGCCAGGTTTTAAACACGTTTTGCACATGCACAAAGCACTGCTTTTAGATACATTTTGGTTTGGAACTACAGAAGTTCTGGTCCATTATTGCCTGTCTGACCTGACTTGTCTATTGTATACTTAATATTTGTCTCCAAATTTTTTCTAATCAGATAATTGCTAGTTTATCATGCAGAAAATGTAGCCTTAAAAGGATGGTAATTGCATCATTATCATCCACAGGGAGCTATAAGAGTTTTACAAAATGAATAAGCAGTGTTTCAACCAAAGTATCTATGAAAGTTCCTTTATTTACAGAGAAAAATACCCAAAAGTTTTAATGTTTATTTGCTCTCTGGCAGCCTAAGGAAAATTTAAGTGGGTGTCAGTTTAAAAGAACCACAGGAGACAGGACATTGGTTTCCCTACACAGATGTCCCTTAATCCCTGCAGTTTTTCTGTGGGAACTAGAGAAACAGGGCCTTGTTCTCCACCCACATTATATTAGTAATTTTCAGAATAAGAAATTTTTCAAAATAAAGAAACAAGTGCCTCAACCAAACCAAAACTTCAACAAAAGCCTAATAAAGCATGCAATGAAACCTTCCAAGTTAGGAAGCATGGACTTTTGTTCACTTATAAAATCATTCCCTGTCTAATTTCAAAATAAATTGCCCCTCATCTCCTTCTTAAACTGAACTTCCAAAGCTGAAACTTTACTGCAGAGGAGAAAAATCTTCAGAAATTTCTGCTTAGAGAGGCTAATACTTGACTTGACTTCATAAAGAGCTATTTGAATCTACCTTATTTGTACATTGCACACAGAGTAAAAACCCTTATATTGACTGATTTAGTTTTTATGCATTATAAAGCAGATGATACCGCTTGATTTCTATTAAGCAAATATTCTTTTTAAAAGGTTTTCTTATTTAAACAGCTTAGGAATTTATTATATTGTCATTCATATTTTAATATTTGTGAGGTTTGTCTGTTTACTTTAAAAGCTATTTTTAACATCAGTCTTTTATTATTTGTGACTAGTACTGAAATTTTCAGAAGAATATGTGAGTAACATACTGTGAGTTGAGGTACACTTGTCTACATGCACATGAGTATGATTTTACATCTGAGGAAAACAAAAAAAGGAGAACTATTTATTCAAAGAAAATGAAAATAGACCATTTGCTTTACTATTTGAATTAAAATCAAACAATTATTTTTAAAGAGGCAATTAAAAATAATATTTATGAAGTATGAAAGCATAATAGCAGAAGCAAAATAGCTAGCAAGCTGGAAAATATTAAAAAGGGAAGAAACAATAATCTCTTGCCAGATTGCTCAAAGTAGGTAGGGAAACTTAGTAAAAATTATTCAGGAAAGGCAGAGCTTGACAAATCATTCTGTGATAACATAGATGTAGCAAGATTTGCTCAGACAGTTGAAATCCTTTTCCTATTGACAGGTATTTGTTTAGACTTGTCTAATAAAACCATCTGAGATTTATTGATACAGTGTAATGTTAACTTTTCATTTGGGACTAAACAGGAGGTTTTTATGCAGTCATTTCAGGGAGTTGCAGCCATCCTGCCCAGTATTAAATATTCACATCAATGATCAGATTGATGTGAAAAATTACGGTAAATAAAATTTGCAGACGACAATGGGCAGAGGGTGAGTCCCAGCAAAGTTAGGCTGGGAAAATTGAAGCAAAGTGTATTCAGACAGAGTTAAATGCAAAATATGTCTAGGGACTAGGAATGCAAATCCCAGCCCAGAATAATAAACTAAATCTTGGAAAGCAGTGACACTCAAGAAGAATATATATTTTTTGAAAAGTTTTTGAATTAGAGAGGCAATTAATTCCGTTTGTTCACTGCAAAGAGGTGACTTGAATACCGTGCACAAATATCTGCCACATAAAAGAAAGAAATGCCTACTGTATATTCTTTAACCTTGTGGAAAATCCATGAGAAGAGCAAGTGCCTGGAAGCTGAAGCCAGGGATATTTAAATTAGGCATGCTAAAGCAACTTTAGATGAACATTAGATGTTATTAAATGAACAACTAGAATGAGCTGCTTTTGAAGGTCATGTACCTATGGTCACACTTTTCCTTCAAATAAAGAACTGATGATCTGCAGCAGGATAGACTCTAATTAAATTCAGGACAGACATTAGTAATTGTCAGAACACTGGGTTAACAGGTGTCTAGCAGGTCATGAGGCAGCAGTATCTGATGGTCCTTTTTTCTTTAAACTCCATGAATACATGCACAAAGTTGAACACAGTGGCTTGCTTTTTTAAGTCCACTTTCCAGTAATTTTTAGCTGCTTTGTCTTGAAGTATTACCTACAGTGGTACAGTAGTATGCAGATACCTGAACATATAATTAACCTGTAGGTGCCAAAAAAATTCTTGCATGTTTCAAAATCCAGACATCATTAAAAGATCTTCAGAGAAGAAATGATACCAGAAATGTGATGTGTAATCATTAATTCTGAATTTTTCTGGCTTGTCACACATATAGAAACACCTCTGGAAGATAAGGAACTCTCATAGATCCATGCTAGACTCTTCCTCATGTTGCAGCCCTTATCTGCATTTATATATTAGTTTTGAAAGGAAAAAAATGTATTTGTGAATTTTAATAAAATATTTACTGCATTAAACCTTTCAGATGCTGCAATACATGTTCTTACAAAGTGACATGGCTTATGTGTGCACTTCCTTGTGGGTGATAGAAATGGGACAGGGGAGGTGCTGCAGCCTCTCCCCAGCACCAGGAAAAATATTTGCTTTCTTCCCTCTGAGTAATACTGCTATTGGACTCCTGGTGGCAATTTCTCCTGTTCTCACTTTGTCTGAAATACCCACCAGGATTCACAGGCTTCCCTTTTACATGAGTTTTGAATTTCTGATCAGAGGGTCAGTGTTCTTTTCTAATCTATTCTGTCTGCATTTCTGTACAGGTTGACTCACACTTTCCTATTTGAAATCAGTGTTCTGCCATGACCATCTGCTCTATTATTTTTTTCTGCTTCAAAAATATGAAAGAGACAACTCAAAAAATAATGTTAAATGCAAAAGGAGAGATTGCTCTATGATTATTCTGTAAGACTCATCATGACATAATAAAGTAGAAATTTAGGGCCACTATGATTTATTATATCCAACCAACCATTTTCAGGACAATGCCTTGACATAACTGTCAACTGGCAATAGAGTATGAGCTGACATATTATTTGATAGAAATTGATTCAAATATATTTTAAAATGCAGCTTACTGCCTTGCTATACTAGCCTGTCTATGCTTTGTCTATACTGAGGCTTTGTCTGTTCTGAGGCTTTCTGTTCCTCAGCTGTGCATCAGTGCTAACACGTTCAGCAGCATCCTTGTGTTATAGGGAAGTCTCAGGGGGCTGGGCCTGTCTGGGGTCATCGATTTCCTCAGGGCCAGGATCTCACTCAGTGTTAACAAGAGCTCCACATCTGGCATTATTGTTGAACATGGTTGCTGATGTGCAGGTTTCCTTGTCCTCTCACTTCTTGACAGACTGGGACAGGCTCTGATGCCAGCAGCCAGGATTTTCACAGGAAGTTCTCACTACTAAACACTGCTTGGGTGAAGAGCAAATCTGGCCATGGAGTTGGGAATCACATGCAAATTGTGAACCAAAAATTGAATGGAATGGGTTGCCTTTCCTTGTCACTTCAGAGTTAGAACAGCAAGGTACTAAATTAAACAGCTAATTAATAAATAAGATCAGTCATATTGTCATTCATAAGCCACATATATATGTATGTCAGAAGTTACCTGCACGATTCTCAGGTAACTTGAATTAAATTCTATTACTCCCAAACTTATTTTCAAAACTAAACTGTTGTTGACAAAAGGAAATCAAAGAGGTTTTGCTTAATTTTAACTTATTCCTTACATCTGATTCCGTTCCTCACTGAGATATCTTGCACATTGTTTTTAGCACAATTAGTGAAATTCTGTATTTATTGAAAGTTGTCCCTTCATTTCAGTGACTGTTTAGATATCCTGACATGAAAAAAATAATGGAGAATGAGATAGTTCTGGCTCCCAATGAAGCAAAAAATCTCACTTAGTAGAATCGGTCTCCAGCCCTTTCCTTTGAAGAGAAGGTTTTGGGATGTTCTTCACTAGAAAGAATGACAGACTTCTTGGTTTAGGATACTGTGTGTGCAGGTCTAATGGATGGATGGGTTATCTCTCAGCTCATGGTTTCATAAATTTATATGTCCATATATATATATGCATGCATGCACATGTATATGTATATATAATGATATGCAAGTCTACACCTACTGTTACAAAAATAAGGGGTGGTCAGCCTCACAATTGTACCAAAAGTTCCTGCTACAAAATATCAGTCTCAATCACTGATATTTTTTCTAGGATCTGCTCTGGTTTGGAGACATTGTTGAGACGTGTCTGTACTTGTTTGGCTTTTCTGTTGTTTTCTGTAACTGCAAACTTAGGATAGAGCAGTCGGGGTTCTGAGCTCAGGAGCTCTATTGCTTTCACACTGTGTTCACATGCAGTCATCTTCCTACAACTGACATTCATTTTATTCATCCTACACACCCTCTGAAAGAAAGATTTGTTCTCTTCACAAACACGGGGAAAATTGTCACCAGGGAATTCCTAATCATGTAACAGAATTAGATATCCAAATTATAAAAAAGGAAAGTATTTGAGGATGGTCATATCTCTGATTTCCAGGAAGCCTGACAAGTATTTCATTTCAGGATGGGAAAAGATCAAAATGCCATTTACATGACTGATGTTAAACCTTCTGTCTTGTAGTCTTGTAAATGAACTGCTGCCTCACAGGCACTTCATGTCATGAAAATATTTTACATTCAACTGGAAGAATTGCACGTTAAACTTCAAAGTTACAACCTGCCTCGGGTATTAATTTGTTAGGTCCACATTTGAACTGTAGAAATGTCAGAAGAATTGGCTCAGGATAGAGCAATCATGCCCCACAAATTATTCCATTTTGTCTGTAGTCTCTACTGCAGGTATTGAATCAAAATTTCCCATAATTCAGGTAAACCCAGATACTTGAAAATCACTGAAGAATGTCTAGCTTGCTTGAGCAAGACTTCTGGGTAGTATTACAAAATGAGGAGCTATTACGTTGTACTACTGCCAGCTTGTTCTATTGCTTTTAAATTGGTTTTGTATGCACAAATAGCTGCAGATCTAGGGCATGTTCCTCAAACAGATAGTTATTTAATCTCCTTTAAATTAAAAAGAAGGCTGTGAAGTTGGTTTTAGTTTTGAATCACTGTGGTAATGAATGCTTGCAAAGAGATAAAGGCTCTGGTAATACAAGCATAAGTAATGCCCAAGTGATTTAATTCACTGACTTTACAATGTTCCTGCTGGTTACAGAACCATTTGGCATTAGCATTGTCATTGCTTTTAGGGACTGCTGAGAAATGCAATAAAACACCTCACATTTTACGCCAGTTTCAGATGATTGTGATTCAAAATCAGTGAAAAGGATTTCCCCATTTTCTGCCTCTATTTTTAAAATCCCAATGATCAGATGATGTGCGGGGCAGGTTAAACAAAGCAAAGAGAGGTAAGCCTGATGGATATCTGGTTTCTGGGGCCAAGCTCCTGGTATTTGCTGGATTCACCCTTCATGAGCTTAAGGTAGCATTGTCTTTATTTGGCAAGAGCTATTTCACAAAGACAAAGCCTTTTCAAACAAAACTCACTGACTCAAGTCATGTATGGGTGATCTTTTGATCACAACAGAAACTTGACTTTGCTTACCATATTTTGCTACTGAAATAATATTGCTGATTAAAATGCATGCAGAGGACTGATATGAAAAGGAAAGTGAAGTAGTGGTTTATTCTCAATATTTACTGAAAAGTTTTCATCTTGGAATTTGATGACTTAACACTTCAAATATGTCTTGACCTTAAAAATTATGATGGCATAGGAGATGCATCTAACTTTAAATCGTATATAGTCTCTTAAAGCTGTGATTAAATTTATTATGTTTGTTTATAGCACCATTGCTTCAAATTATTTAATTTGATCAATCTTTGTATTTTACATTTTAAGTTTAACATTTAATAAGATGAACTCTTTTTTCTAAAAACTTTCCCAACCTAAATTGAAAAGGGAAAAAGGTGTATCAGTAATTCAGATCTCTTATTTATGATTATTTCTATACAGTTTCTCCATAACAACTTGATATTATGTGTGAGATAATTCTGAAATATTTGTGGGCTAAATATCTCTGAAAACATACATTAAATAGGAAACCTGGTGCTATCACCATTATTGGAGTAAATTATTCTTGTTAAATGTTTCCAATAAATCAGTCAATGAGGCAACCTCATTTAATTTCTATGATCTAATGTCTTCTGTTACTTTTAATTAAGAATGTACCTAATCATGTAAACATTATTACAAGCAAAACATTTTCTACTTGTGAGTTTTTAAGTGTCAGCAAATACATCTGGAACTTTGCTTAATTGATGACATAAGTGTCCAAATTTGCCAAGAACAAAAATATAGACAGCAAATTCAGGAGAAGGATAGAGTCTTGTGTTTTCTTGAAGCAGTCTGTAGAGGTGATAGTGACATATTGAAGTCTTCATTTAACCACCAGCAGTAGTTTATAATTACTAATTAATAATACCTATTAATTGAGCAAGGTAACTGCTTTCAGAGAATGGCAGATATTCTGGAATTTCAAGTGACCTGATTTCTACATTTTTGGCATTTTTTATAAAAAAGCGCATAATAAAATCTGCTGTATAAGATAGCATTTAATGACTATGTCTGCAGAGAACTGAGCAGCTATTACTCAGTCCTGGGAGACTTTTACTGGTGACAAGAAGTCAGAAGACAATGCTGACTTCCCACAAGGTTGACTAACCACTGCAGCTTTTGTTCAGGGACTCTGACAAACTGAAATGTGTTCATCTGGAAGTGTGCTCCAGTGGGACATTAAAAACCCAAACTCAGGGAAAGAACTGGTTTTTGTCACAACTGTCGAGCATCAGAGCCCCAGCTTCCTGCTGTTTCCTGGAGCCAGGACAGCAGCTGGGTAAGTGCTTGGGCTAGCTCAAGGTGGGTCTGAAGCAAAATGTTGAATCCACACCAAAAAATTCATCAGGGTACGGAGATACCTCAACTAGCAGGAAAACTCGGCTGTAGAGGTGGATGAAACGGTGACTTGGAGAAGCCAACTTGGAACTGCATTTATTTTTCTGTGTTGTAGTCTTTGAGATATTACAAAAGTTATATTTGCTGCTAAAAGGAAAACTGGATCTTTGTTGGATGTTGCCCTTAACCTGACTGCTGGTCCCACTGGGGCCAGTGAGGATCTTGCCCTAGTTTCTTTTTCTTTGCCATAGGGATGAGCTCTGTGAAGCTGAGAGGGGAAACAGAGGCTGCCTGCTGTCAAGAATCAGCAGCACAGTTAGATCAAAGTGATTATCTGGCTGGGCTTTGCCTGGAAGGACCACCCCACCATAAAAGGAGACACAGATCAATCACACTCAGCATCTGTATTTTAGAGGAAGTGCCTGAATTAAGATTTGCATTTCTCTAAGGCTTATGTACAACTAATAGATGAGAGAGACATGTCCAGAGTGTGATAAAGCTATTTCAGTAAATTAGCTAATCCAGATCTAAGCAACTCTAATGTTCAGCCAAATTGCATTCATGTAGGTCATGAAGACATCAGGATTTAAAAAAGATATGTAAAATAAGGTTCCTAAGTATCTTTTCAACATTTTTCCTGTTCTTTTTACAAATTCTCATTTAAGTAATTGTTTACATGTGATGTCTTTTATCAGCTAAGGGTAACAGCTTTGATACCACTGAAAATTTGCCAGAAGACTCAGTTAAGGTCTACTAATAATTTGAGAAATATTTTTAATAGACTGTTCAACAGATAATTACTCCATTGCTGTATCCATTGTCAGTCTTCCACTCTCCTGAACAGAAGACTTTATGTTGTTAGCTAATGTTAATTTTGTAAAGCTTCTTTGAAGCTTGCTGAATTCTTGCTCCTCAAATTGGAGGGGAGTAGTAGGAATAACAATTGGTTACACCTAGCAGAAATAATAGAATTTTCATTTAGATATTGTTTAGATTGCATTGTGACTGACTGCACAAGAGTGTCTCTGTGCAAATGATGTTTAATATTTAACTAGAAACTGTTAAGTAATTTCAAATTTGGGTTGTAAAACTCAGTGTTTTGGGAGCAACTTCTAAAGTACCATTTGATAACCTACTATTTTATTCCTGGATTAATAATGCATCAGCACTGTTTTCAAGTGAAAAAATAGAGCTTTGTTCAAAGTACTGATAGGCAGCACGGTATGGGGAATGTTGTCAGACTTAAAGCACGCAACTTTATCAAACAGAGAGAAAACCCATGCTGTTACTGCTCTGCACAGGAATGTCACAATGGGAACCTCTGTTTAGAGAAAGGCATCTTAAGGGCACCAAAAAAGCTTTGAACACCAGCTTCAAAGTGAGGCTGCATTTAATTTAAAGGCCTGTTTGGTTTTCTAGAACAGCTCTTAATCTGTTTCTACGGGATACTCTCCTGATACACTGCAAAATGTTTTCTGCCTACACTCAATTTATTTGTGTTCACTGTAAGGACTGCAGCAAAAAGATTAGAAAGTACTGGGTTCTGCAGGCAAACATTGAAACAAATTTGTGAGTTCATAGAGATAGGGAGAGAATGACATCCCTTTTTCAATTTTAAAATTTCTGCTCCTCTGCAGTTCCTGAGGAGTGATCTTTTGACTGGCTGATGACAGTTCTGGTCCTCATGCCTGTCTGTAACAGGAGCCACCAAGGTGTTCTGGCCTAATAATCCCTATTGTGCCATGGAGGGAATTCAACAGCTCAGCTCAGCTCCCATCTGGCATTGATTTGTGATTTAGATGATGGTTTGTGCTTTTGGGTCCATGTTTGAGCTGTGGACCTCCCTGCTGACATTTTCTTTGGCTTTCAAGTCTCTCTAGTTCAAATACACTGGCTTCAAGATTAACATCATTTGCCCTAGACACTCCAATGTATCCCCATGAACTGCATGAGCAATATGTAAATAATTTTAATATTTTTATAGGATTGTTGTGGGGTTTTTTTCCCCTGGAGCACAATGCTTACTGTCATATACCAGAATGCAGCCTTACATCTAGTGTGATAAGTTTTCAGTGGAAGTGTTCATAAATCATGGGCATACTATTTACTGACATGAAGTTTTGTTTCAGCAGGGATTTAAAAAAGGCTGTGAACTATCTACTCTGAAATTACCCTGTAGGGTGACAGCTTTATACATAACAAAACTGTTTTACTAGAGGAACATCAACTTTATTCCAAATCTACAGACCAAGTATCACATTTTCATTGTGAATGGGGGTTACTGAGGAAACAGGGGACCTAAGGAAACAAAACTTTCATGAAGTTACTTCTGTTGTTGACCTATTGCAAAATTAAATGATGATGCTAAATCTAATCTGCTTCAACAACAAGAAATCAGAAATACAGACAGCACTGCATTCCTTATGACTTTAATAATAAGTACTGCAGTATTTATAAGTCTATACTTCTGCAAATATATGCTCAACTGCTGACTACTAATTATATTTGCAACTATATTTAGCTATCAGCTTCATAGAAACAGAAGAAAACTTTATGTGAACAGGAAAACCAATGTCATAGGGGTATTTTGTGTCATTCTACAAGTGCTCTCCTGGATGTTAACTTATGAGCATCTGACTCTATGTATTCTTAATTAGTAATTGTGCTTTCAGTGCTCTCAGCTGATAATATATGGATTTTCTAGAAAATTTACTTCAGTAAATAGCCAAATTTAGCAGTCTTATCCTCTCAAATTCTTTTTCTAGCCATGGGAATTATTTCTTGCTGTGCTAAGGCAGCAGGGTTTTCTCTCTTAATTCTTATCATTCCATTAAGTAAACCTGCTGAGCAAATAGATGTTATTATAATAGTGTAGATTTTCTGCTGCTCCATTGGAGTGAAAATAAAGTTGATAATTGACCAATATGTTATAGCATTTATCCAGCATCTTGAGGTAATCCAACCCCTATTCAGGTGGTTTGTTTTTTGCCCATAAATACCAAAAAAAAAAAGGGGGGGAAAAATGACCATATCAGCAAAAAATTCTTATTAGACAGGAATGAATCACACAGACTGTGACTTCCTAGTCAGCAAAACTGTCCTCCAAAGGAGAGTTTCATTCTTACTCTCAGAGTTTCACTTTGTTGGATATTTCTCTACTTTGTTTAATTTCTCTTATATATTCTAACATTGCTGATCACTCTGTAATTTTTAGGCAAGATTTTCAAAGGAGTCAGATAAATGTATGTAATCAAATCAACTCAAATCACAGTGATTTTTGCAATATAAGAGTGAGGCTTTTTCTCACTGGAATTTTCATGCTTCTCCTTAAATCTGCAAGAAATGCTGACTTCTTGGAGTAAGAGCTAGCCAGAATGAACCTGGTTTCTTTCACCTCAATATCCAGACACTACAGAAGAAGGAGGAGGAAATACAGTGGAATAAATACTATGGTCTTTCACTGAAGTGCAGAATGAAATTCCCTGTCAGCATTCCTCACTGAAGACTAAGCTCTGTAAGAGATCCTGCTACCACAGGGGCTGTTTCCCTATATAATTTCAGCTGCTAAGAAGGATTAATTTTTTTAATGACAACATTTGCACCAGCTTTTCAATACAAGGCTGTGGATATCAATCCCTTTTCTGTCTTCATTCAGATAGTGTCCTATAAAAATGAGAAGACTGCTGTCCTTTGATTCAGAATTTTCTTTGTGATGGGCCCTTTAGGAATTCAATGATCAGTATGGTGTACTTTAGAGGACAGGCAAAATTTGTACAAAAAGCAAGGCCTTGGGATTATTTAAATTCTCATTAACTTTAATAAAGGCTTTGGGTTTAGATGTCTGATGTATAAAGTTTTGGATTTATAACTTAAGGGACAAGAGAGAAACAGAAAAAAGCCGAACTGTAAGAATTCAACATTAATAAATGGACAACATTTCAAAACAAAGTTAAATAAAATGTTCATTTCAGAACGAAACATAGACAAATGCCAGACATGCAAGAGGTATTGCTTTAATATTGCATAGACAGAGGATAAAAGTTTTTGGGGTTTTTTTCAGAGTCCAGGTTAATGACCATTTTCTTAAAGTATCCAACCTTTTAGTTTTCACATCATGGTGAGAACAGATTGAGCTTACCTAGCTGCTGTTTTAAAGACAGAAATAGGGGCTGAAAATATGTTTTATGTTTTCACCTCCAATGAGTTATTTGGGCTTGGTTCATTCCTGCTTTATCTCTGTTTTGATCAGAAGACATCTTCTGTTCAGACCAGCATAAAGGATCAACAAATACTCTATGAGCTGAAACCCTCAGATTCTTGAAGAAAACTTTTATTAGTTTTTCATAGATCAATATTAAAGTAATGAATTTATGTTCAGGGAATAGGAAAAAATAACTCTGAGAAAAAAAGAAATATATGTTATAATAACCATGAGAGAAATTTAGTTGTTTCTTTTATACATCTTGACTCTGGTCTTTGTTCAATGATCAAGGTAGCTCCCTTAGATAAGACTGAGTGTGTTGGCATGTTAAGTACCTTTTCATTTTTTGATCATGTGCTATTCTTGCATACTGTTTCTTTTTTTTTTTTTTTTTTTTTTTTTTTTTTTCCCAAGGGCTTCAGTTTACTCACTATTTATAGTTACCACATTCAGATATGGGAAGAAACTGAAGCTACATCCTTTTGCTATTCTACGAGAACTTCAAGGCCTTTCTCAAAACAGAATGTAACTTACATTTTTCCAGTTAGCATTTTCTTTATTTAACATGAGACTTCCTGTTACAAAAGAGTGACTTGTATAAGGAAACACCAAAGTAAATGTTCAGCTCATTAGGAGTTCAGTTTCTAGAGCTAAGTTGATTCTGCTGAAGTTTACCATCCCTTGGGAGATTACTGACTAATCCATAAGAAATGAAAAATAACAGAATAGATAAGATAAACAGAAAGCTGCATATGGAAATAAAGAGAACAATTTTTATATTTCTTCCTCTCTACTTGTCAGCCTTACCATGTTACCCTAACACAACAAATAGCTAGGATACAGAACAAATAGCTAGGATTTGGGTAGTGTTTTCAACTCTTTGCCTCTATCCCTCAGCAGTGCACATAGCTGGACACACCACTATAATAATGAATGTGTCTTAGCAGTTGGTGCTGTAAGTACCATGAATACATGTAAACCCAGTTTCTCAAGGAAAAATTGAACATGGAAATCTGGCCCAGACACTGATGATGTCTCTGGCCTTTCAGAGAGTTTTTCAGTTTCATTGGTTGTTGGGTTGGTTGCTACTCTCTCTTCCTGCCAAAAAGTGTGGTGGAATCTTTTTTACCACCATATGTGCGAATTGTATATTTTCTTTATAATGACTGAATGAAGTCAAAAAGTTTGGTGGAGGACTATGCAAAGCAAAACCTCAGTGCTTAGGTTTGGTGGATGCAGTCTTATTTGCCCTTCAGCACTACAGGAAAAATGTTGTGAATGACTCTGGAGACAGCATGGGCTGTGAAGGCCACCAGCAGCAGCAGGGGCTTGGCCAAACTGCTCCGTCATGCAGCCCCGTGTGCCTGAGCCCTTGCACTGCTTTCAAGTACAAATCAAAAATCTGCAAGTCACCATCGATTTCTAAAATTTGAAAATCCCAATACAGTGCAATTTTGCCAGGTTGTCCCAGAAACCTAGTCCAGTGCTTTTCTTTCTGCAACTTAGTTGACATTTCCATTCAGAAGTATTTGCATCTTGCAAGGAATCTGAGATCAACCAATGTTTTTTAACATGTCAAACTCAAGACACGCTGCAGAGATTTGTGAACTCTTTGCTCTATGAGAGCCAAAAGTAGGGGGAAAAAAGCTTCTTGTAAATGTTCTGTTGAAAAGCTAATATTTAAACCTTTTTAAAATTCATTTGTTTTCAGTATAAAATGTTTACACAGCTTGTAGGCAATCCATTTTTGAGACATAACTGTCTCTTCCTATAGTTCTTTTATCTTCATTCTTCCTCTTCCCAAGCAGCCAATAAAACACAAGAATGCCTATAAAAATAGCTGTTAGAATCAGTAGAATAATTTATATACATATATAAGATGTTTCATGCAAGGATTTCTTTTTTCTAGAACATGCTGTGTGGCATGCAGTATCATGTCTTCTTCCTCTCAATGGCAGGAAGTTGTCTGATCTAATTCAGGAAGATCATCAGTTAAAATTTTTTAAGAGTGGCATTGTTTTCACATAGACAGCATTGAAACCATATGGTCTTTCCTTTTTCTTGTCTTGTGCTTTCATCTAACAGATATTTATGTTTGAAAGTTCTGGAAAGCATTTAGCTTTTGAATCTATCCCTACCTTCTGGCACTCTGCTTAATTTCCAATTTTTTCATCAATGAATTCAGTGTTGCAGCATGAAAGTACTTTTCTCTTTCTCATATCTACCTTCCAAGGTAGGTGTTCAGTACTAATGATAAAACAGAGCAAGCTGAGGACTTGTTGAAAAGAAGCAGATTTGTCTCAAAGTTTTTAAGCCCTTTTAAGTGAAGCTGGTACATTGGAAAAAAACTTTCAAAAACACACATGATTTTTTAGGAATTATGCAGAAAAAGTAGCTACAAATGTATGTTGGACGGTAAAATATCTTTTTTTTCTTTTTTTTTCTTTTTTCTTTTTTTTTTTTTTCTGGAATCATTCCAAACTTGAAACAATTGAATATATCTTTTGTGAACAAGCAGATGATGGAGTCTATCTGACTCAGCAGGCACTCAGTATGTGCCCACACCAAAGTACAGCTCATCTGAAGAAAGAGAGTTACACTGGTCTTGTTTACTTGCAAATCTGGGGTGTAATCAGTGTTTTCTGAGGCTGGAATGTGACTGATGGCTCAGGCTGTCTTCTCTGAGCCAGCAGCTCCTTGTGTGATATGTCCCAGGGGACGATTTGCACTTTTTTTGTCATAGGTGGATGAGGTAGATCCCTGTGCCCGAAGGAGAAGTTAATCTCAGCTCCACCCACTGTTTGCCAGTGAGCAGGTTAAAAGGAGTTCAAGTTGTGGGCAGTGAATGAGCACATTCAGGAAAGTCTGAGTTGAATGATGATCTCCTTTGTGCAGATGAATGCTTGTCTGTATGTTCTTCCATCTGCCTCTCATAATCATGGGCATGCATCCTTAGGGACCCAAGAAGGGGTAATCATGCAAGAATAAGTTTTTCTGTGCCTTCCTACATTGTTTATTACATTTGCCTTGTCAAAATGTACACAATAATCCTCACTGGTGCCCTGCAGGATTAAGTTCCTTCCCTACCATATATTTCCTCATCTTCAGCAGCTTTAATTTCCCTAAATTTCTTAACTTGGGTTACAGACACTCTTGTGGATGTCAATTGCCACATTTTGACCTTAAATCCAGGAAATTCAATATGCAATGATGCATCCCAGATCTAAAGAGGCAGTGGGCCACCCAGCAGCAAGGGGGAGAGTTTGCAGGGGAGGTGAGACACATCAGACAAACAAACAAATAAAACCTGGCAAGGCAATTATTCAGTGACTGAGCTGAGTGCTGCTTGCACTGAGTGACTCTGGCTAAATAAAAAGTCACAGAGAAGGAAGCGTGTGTGTGGAGACAGTTATTTATGGTCATTTTTTGTTTTAAATGGGTTCAGAAAGTTGCATTTGTGCACCTTCTGTCTGCACAGCTCTAGCATGACCTTTTAAGATGTTTACTCATCCCAAGTTACATACTATGTTTTTATTTACATTTTAAATTGTAGATGCTTTTCCTGACACCAGGCAAAGCTATTTTTTCCTATGACAGGCAGCAACATTCATCCAGAGGAAGCTCAGTTCAAACACAGTGCTCTTGGTAATGCCACCACCATGCCATGTACCTGGCATTTATGGCTGAACTCAATGATCTTAAGGGTCTTTTCCAACCTAAATGATTCTATGATTCCATAATAAGCCCTGCCAATAGATTTTGAGCAGCTCCCTGGGATTGCTATTGTGAAATGGGATCATTGCACTAGAGATGCCACTTTTTTGGGAAGACACTCCAGAGTTAGCTTATCTGGTGTTGAAACTGGTCTTTTTTTTTTTTCCTTTTTTTTTTTTTTTTTTTTTTTTTTTTTTTTTTGCCAGTGCAAAATTTGGGTATTTAAATAAAGTGAAGAGGTTAAAATTATTTCACATATTTGGAAGCATTATGTGTTGATCCCCAGAGAAAGATCAAAGAATCAAGCTCTAGAGAAACATTTTTTTTCAAAGACCTGATTTCAAAGGAAATAAACATATTGATGGTAGAATAAAAAAGTTAATTAGACTAGCATAGCACTAAGCTATAAAATATACAAATAGATAATGCTAAGAAAAAAGAAAAATTGCAAGTAAACCTTAGCTGCAGCAAAGTTAACCAGGAAGACCAGGAGGGTGTTTACATCTGCAAGCAGAAAGCTCAGTACAGGCCTGAGCTGAGGCACCTCATTAACCACCTGTCTTTACAGAGATTAGATCTGGGGTGTGACAGCCTTATGTGTTAATTCTCAATTACCTCAATCACTGAGGCCTTGTTGCCTGTGGTCAGTTTTAACTCCGTGGGTAAAAATTACCTGTGCATCTGACCATTTCTTTGATTCTTTTTTTCTTCAAAATCTCTTTCTTGAGTAACTGAGGATAAAACCTCTCACATTTTCATGTAAAGATCCAGAAAATGCTCTTTTTCCCCCTTGGGTTGTCTTTCTATATGGTACCTTGCTATTGGGGTTAGAAGCAGTGTTTTGTTGGCACAGCAGCTTGCACACAGGGATATTGGCTCACCTCTTGTTTTGCCACAAGAAGTGAATCAGTAACTGTTCCCTGTCCCCCAGTCTGCTCCAAGGCAGGAGCTGTGCATGCTTGTCACAATGTGCATCCTGCATGGCTGCCAAGTGGAGCAGCTCATGATGGGGAGCTCTCCCACCCAGCTGCTCCTCCCCTCTATTGCTCTCAGCACTGCTCAGGGCCAATGCTCTGTCAGGTGCCAGGAGAACAAATCTAATAGAAAAGAGGGGGGGAAAGGCCACATTGCAGGCAGAGCAGGAATGGGCTCTTGTTCATCAAGAGCATGCACAATGACTGGGTTTCAGTGACAGAGTATGGGTATATATTGCATAAATACTGCCCTTCTATATTTCTTTCCTGTCTGACTCCTGTCAGGTGATTTGAAGTGTCTAAATCTTCATTCTACTGAGAACATAACAGAGACTCCATGAAGACAGGAATGTGAAGGTTCAAGGGGTCCCTTTCTGGAGCTTGCTCAGAGGCCTGCTAGAACTTCTGTGTAGAACCAAATGGCCTGAAACTGGCTCTGTGATTCCAGTTAAAGATGCCGCCTTGCAATACAGAGCCAAAACATTTCCACAGTGAGGAGAAAAATAAATAAATTGCTAACAATTTGGGACGCTTTTTGAAACTCCTTCCATATAAAGCTGTTTTGCAATCTGTCATCAATCTGCAGTAACACAGTGAAGAAAAACAGAGCTATGCTATCAGTTTGAATAGCAGGTCCAGTTGCAAAAAGCTGCTAAAAACACACAAAGCCAAATTTGGAAGATCTCAGTTTCATATTCCTGGAAAAGGATACATTGGCAGAGACATGAGCAGAATTTTTAATTTATACAAAGAGACTTGTCTAAAACATGTTTATATTCCATATTTGACCAGGCTTTGGAGCTCGAATTATTATATCTTTTTGCCTGAACAGGAAGATTTGTTTTCACAGTACAAGAACTTTTATTCTGCCACCAGAATGATTAAATTTAGGAGTATTTCTGATCAATCCTCCTCTAAAACTATAAAGAATTTTACAAGGTAAATACTGGGAAACTCTGATTACTAGTGATTAAAAACCTCCAAAACATTTAAAAGGCCATCTTGGAGCCGATTGTTATGGCCATTTTCCAACGATTACCTTAAATGCTTTAAAAGATACTTTCTACAGTCATTTAATGTAGCTGTTGTCAGTCTAGTTTTGTCTTCTCCAATTGTTTTTTCTTTTTAATGAACATGTTTATTTCTATTTCCAGGATCTGCAGATAGATACCTCTTTCTTCCTACAGGACATTCTTCTCCCCCTGCTTTCTTTGGTGTTTATTGGCTCTCTCTTTTGGAGGAGAGGAGGGGAGTTAGGTGGATCTTGGGGGTTTTTGGATGTTGTTCTTTTCTTTTTCTTCACTGGAGCTCACAAACACAGGAGTCCAAAGGAAAAAAGCCTTTTTGTCACATGGAATAAATTATGAGAAATAAAATTAATTTTCTAGCCAGCTCCAGCCATTTCAGTGGCAGAAGAGAATCCTTATTTCTCTACCTTTTCTCTTTTTCCCAGAAATTCCTTAATCTGCTGCATAGTGGCTTTGAACCACTGCTAGTTAACAACTCAGCATGGTCACAACTGCACAGATCAGCACAGATGAAGATATTTGAGATTAGGGATTCCTTCATTTTTCAAAGGTTTGTCTCAACAAAGCTTCAGACTAAGAAGTAAAAATGCCTACAAAACAGAGGAGACTCAAAACATTTGGCATTTGTACAAGAGCTAAGTATGTTGCTAAGAAAATAAAGGCAGATTATTTTTTTTCTGGATTCAGATTAAAATGAGCCATGTCATTGGGAACTTTCATAGAGTCAGATTCAGTGGTAACACATCATGTAGAAAATGTGGTGTTCCCATTAACACATTGAGCTTCACACTCAGGTAGTGCTGACATTAAATCTTAAGTATTAGCATCTGAAGAACCACAAGGACAACCAAAAGAGCAATGCAATTAGGGTTTAGATGTTTTTTTCAGACAGACAATATGTGTGTTTGCTTTCATTTAGTAATTTTAAAGTATCATCACAATGACAGAACGTTTCTATAAAGAATGAGATAAACCAGATTTCTGATTACTATTGGTTCTTTGAGACCAGACAAGAGAGTCTCTTGTTAGACATTTATGCAGTTTGTATTTCAGATTCAAAATTGAGAGTTCCATCTCCTGCTCATCTTATAATTAAAAGATTAAGTTAATATTTTATCATCAAAGAGGTTTCAAGAGGCTTTTATATGTTTTAACAATTTTTTTGGTTAGATAGCTTTGAGATAGCTCTGGCAGACTTCAAACCAATTAATGTTTTAAGAATGTTCTCACAAGACAACATTGGTCAATGTTTCTTACTTACATATGATATCATGAAAATGAGGAGTTGGACAAGTTTTGTGTTGAGCTATTTCTATGGATATCTAGAATTGTAACAAATAATTATAATAGTCAAAAATTTGGCAGGAATATAAATTCTCACGCTTGAGAGAATTGTGCTGCAGAACAACTGTAATGGGGAAAATGTTTTTGGCCAGCTGCAAGTTTGGGCTGTAAATTTTCCTGCACATTTTCCTAAAGCAAATGTTATTGTAATATTGAAGTTAACATTATTTTGTTTAATTATTCATATTCATTATTATTGTAACATATTGTAAGAACTAGGAATAATAATTATAAGGAGACAGAAAATAGTTCCACTGGAGGGCAAGACTTTAATCTTCAGAGTGGCATTACCAGCTCTTTGTAAATGGAAACCAGCGGAAGTGAAGAAGCATAATTCATGTGTATTGGATTTCTTCCCAGTTCCTAATTTTTCATTTCTGTTGAAATGTGGGAACTGCTCTCAATACAATTCCCATGACATTTAAAGAACTGACTTAAATACAGATGTATTTGTTACTACATATTAAGAAGAACATGCATACGTAGAAAAAGATGACCCTCAGGAGATGAAAAACGCTGTGCCTTCTTGAGATCAGAATATAAATCTTGGAGAGTTCAAGCTTGTCTGCCTGCAAGTGCTCTCCACATACTGAATCCCTGGGAGGATAACATTGGACACTGCTGTAGCTTAATTTAAACACCAAGAAACTCTGTACCTAAACTTGAAGAATAAGTAAAACTAATGAGGTGAGGATATCTGTCTGTAAGAGTGCCAGAGAACAGAGAAATTGCAAGAGTGCACGTTTTGCCCTTCCACATAGGTTCTTGCTATGGTTTAAGCCTGTGGTATATTTCTGTCACCCAGTGACTATTTTCTGGATACAGAAGCAGGAAGAATACTTTGTAATGATCACATTGCACCTTCAGTGCTGCTCTCCAAGTTATGCTTGCACCTCTCCTTGGTTTTATTTGGTGGGAAGCACAGTGGCAACCATGCTTTCAGCATCAGAAAGCTTTAAATGGCTGATATATACTAGGGCACAAATCTTCCTGCCACCACGGACAGCTGTGAATTGCCATGCTAGAATTAGCAAAATAAAGATAAAGCTAATACAGAGTTCTACTCAAATACCACATATGAAAGAGTTCAAGTCTTCTAAAAATGAAAATTTAAAACTTATAAAACTTCTCCTTGATCAGCTGTGAGAAAATAAGAAACTTTATTTTGATATCTCTAAAAATTGTTGAGAACTTCCTCTATATTCAATGGGCCAAAAAGCCAGGAAGTACAGCCAGTGAAGCAGACCAGGGTTAAGTGAGTACTCCAAACTTTTGATCTTTGCTGCATTTGTCACTGCATGGGTAAAACAATGTGAGGGATATGCTCTAGATCCAATAAATACTAGGGACCCAATCAGCTTAAACTGATTGTATTATTGCTATAATTTCTTAGTATTTTTTAAAGCAAGAAACAGCAAATGGAGTATGAGATGAGGATCCCAAAATCACAACTTCAATCTGGAACTAAGGATGATGGAGTTAAAAGCAGTTTCTTCAGTCTAACTAAAATGGGGAGGCAGATTCTCTGAGCTGTGCTCTTCTTTACCAGAGGTATTTATCATTAGAATCAGAGAGCAAAGTGAACATATGATAACTAATGAGCTGCAAAATACAGCATGCCAAGTAGAAGAAAGCAGAAAAGAAGCTGTGTGAAGATCAGACTGGTTTTCTGGAACACTTCCTGCTGTCTCAGTTATCTCTTATTTTTACACTGGTATATTAGTTCTGACTGCATGAGGCAAAGTGTCTGGCAGCTTTCATGCCGAGAGAATTATAAGTGACAGAATGGAAAAGAAAGAGATACTAATTCTGTTATTTTCCTATTTGTACCTTTTCTGTTCAATACTAAAAGCAGCAGCAGAAGTACTATGAAATATTTCCTTTGAAAATTTCCTTCAGAAATTTTCAAAATAGCAGTGAAATACAGATAGGCCTGAACATGAAGTCCTTACAGTGGAAAGGTCTCCCGTTCCACTCCATGAGTTTTACCCTGCTCTAAAGGGATGGCTGAATGTGCTGGGAGAGCTCCTTAAAATGTAACTGTGGCCTTGAGCAATGAGCTCACTCCTTTGGAAAGTAACTGGTTTTTACAAAGCAGCACTGGGCAGACAGACCTTGCTCTTGGGTTGACAGTAGTCTACCTGATTCAGACACTCTGTGCTAAAATGATATCTGTCAGTGGCAGTGGAGGAATACCTGGTTTTCCAAGCAATTTATTGTAATAGAAATAACCTGTTTCTTGTGACTACTCACCACCCTTCCATCTGCTAAACATTTGGAAAAGGCAGTTTCCATCCAAATTGGATCAAATACTAACTGCACTGGCACAAGTCAAATGCTAAAGCCAGCTATTCCTGCTAGGCAAAATTTGTCTCGGACAAAGCTTAAAATCTTCCTCTGACGACATTTGACATGCTTTGTTTGTTCCAGCAAAACACGTTCCATGTAATAAAACAGGCTTTTACAAAGACTAATTTTCTACTGTTCAAACCCCACACGTCAGATTTCTTGAAGCTAAGCAACTTGTGAAGCTGTGAGCACTTTCAGTGACATATCCATAAAAATATTAATGATAATAGCTGGAAGTATTTACAGGATTACAAAAGATGCATTTTAGCCCTTAACAAATTTTAGCATGCTTTCTCCTGTCTCAGTGTACTTTAGCCTCTAAGACTCACTTGCTGCAGTCCAGGCTTTACAGTAACTCACTAATTTTAACTGCAGGTTTTGCAAAAGGCAGATTGGGCCCACCCACCTGTCTACACCCCCTAGTAAAACTTTTTCTTTTAAATGCCAGTTTACATGAGTAAACATCATGAACTTGTGGGTCTCTGTCTATTTTACTTCAAAGCTTCTTAAGCTTCTCCTGATGATGCAAAGAATGGCATATAGAACCTACCCTGGTTCAGTGAAAAAGCAGAGCTACTTTTTTTTTACTTCTGCACCAGATAATGAGATCTGCATATAGGATGCACACTCTGATATTCCTCAGGGTGAGAATCCCAGCCTTTGAAACACTTGAGGACTTTTAGTTGCTTTTATAAAGACACAGCAATAGTTCTTGTAATTATGTGCTACAATGAATGAGTATTAGAGCCCCTCCTTTTGCTAAGAAGGATGAATATTTGCCTCTTCTTTTCCACCCTTGTATTTTCTAGCTAAATATCTTCCTTTTCATTAAAACTTCATAGAAAATGTGGTCCTGCTGTGTACCACTCATATGCCTTTTAGTATTTCTTCAAGTATGGATCCAGATAAACTTTCACTGTTAAGTTGATGCTGGGACTTAAAAAAACAATGAGGCCATGGGTATTTTTTTAAAATCAATTATTATTATGGAATGGAACTGATGTATTTTTTGCTCTTTCATTGAGTTTTAATACAAAATATAAGATTTGAACATTTATATCTGTTGCACTTTATATCCCAGTGGGGATATATCTCACTGAAAGTATCTCTTTTCTAGTAATGACTAACATGCATATATATTTATAGCATGTATAAATATTTATAACGTGTATAAATATTTATATAATTTCTCATAACTCACCACCACTAGTTATCAAAATGTGCTGATTTTGTTGTTGTTTCTTTTTTTGTTTGTTTGTTTCTTTTTTTTTTTTTGTTTTTCCTATATAGCTTCTTAGTGATAGAGTAAAACGATGAGGTTTGGAATCAACTTGGGAGGTTTCCTCGTTTTTATCAATACTTGGCACTGCAGGCTTTCTGTGGCAAGCAGTTTTCTTTTCACTCCATTTTTATTTCCTTCCTTGCTGTCTTATAACATATGTCTTTACCAATGCCTAATTCCAGAAGACTTTCTTAATATATCTGAAGGCACTGACCAGGGAGAATGTGCTTTGCTACTGAACATTCACAAATGCAAAAAATGAAAGTCTCATATTTTTAATTTTTCAGACATGCAGGATTCACATTGATTTAGTGTAAAATTTTAAAATTCACTAACTTTTAACTTTTTGCCTACTATTCTGTTGAACTCAGAACTTTAGTTGTTTGGCAAAAGAAGTTCAGGATTCTTAAAATTAATTTAGACATTTGCTCATTTTATTTAACAGTGTCTAATTATTCAACAGTACCATTTCAGAATTGTTTGAGCTGTGCTTTTTTTCCAGAGAAAATTTATATTTGTATTTTTAATTATTCATTATATTCTTAAATTTTACAAGGTGAATAAATTTTGGTTTATCTTCTTTAATTGCATTTAAAAGATCATTTAGAGCCCAAAATTACATGAAAAAATGCATGTATGTTAGTTTCAAGGGATTGCAAGAAGATGGAGATATAAAAATAACTTTCCAAGAGTACAGAGGTAGGAGGCAGAACTCCTGGTAGCTTATGTCTCCCAGGACAGAACAGGGTAATAAGTATTTGTCCAGCAACATCAGGTCTTCGTTAAGAGTTCTGTGATTAGAAATGACACTAAGAAGGGCTCTTGGGTTCTATTCAAGACCCCATCTAATAACCCACAGCTGTTTGAAGAGTGCTGGAGGTGGGAGATGTGGGGAGCTGTGCTGAGGGTGTTCAGAGGCCATTTGAACTGCCTCCTATGATTGCTTTGGAGAACTGCTCCAGAGCATTGTTAGCCACAGCGGTTTATTCCTGGTTTCTTCTCAGTTTTTGACTATGTATTTTTTCCATCACTCACATGAAAGAAACTCTTCATGTGGAAAGAAAGAAGAGAGGTGGTACATTGTTTCAGAATGACACAGATATCCTGTGATAAAGATGAGCATTGTGAAATCCAATAGCTACACATCTCCCTATTTCTGTTGCTTCTTAAGCAGAACAACTGTTTGACATACTACATGTAATTTATATAGAACACAAAATGAGTGGAACAAGGTCATGGGTATTATTCTTAAATCAAATTAAGGATTTAGCTGGAGGATATGCCTGAAAATATTCAGCAAAGGTGAGCAGAATAATGTTAAGTATATAAAGAATATTTCTAGCTTAATGGAGGTGTAAAAATTTAGACTTGATTATTGCATCATAAAAAATGTGTTAGGAGGTATGCACTAATTTTTCCATGTAATTTTTATGTAAAAATAAGACCACAGAAAATATGACTTACTGTAGAAGAAAAATATTAAGCACATGCGGCTAGACATCACAGTGGAAAAGAAATGGTCATTTTCTATTTCTGTACTGAATTAAATGTGAGAAGGAAAAGGCCTAGCTTCTAAGGTAGTCTCTTATTCCATTGCATAGTGTGATATGCTTAACATGGTAGTTAATTTCTTTGGTCTGTTTGCACACTGGCATAAAAATTCATTTCTTTAAAGGGCCTATAACTTCTTCTGAGCCTTCAGATGACAATCTTATGACAGAACATGACCATATTGTTGCAAGGTAATAACTTGGTTGGATAAGTATTCTTGCATGTGGGGTCTATTTATTGTCAGTTCACCATTATTTGAAATGGATGTAGCAAACTGTAGCAAAAAAGTCTGTTACTCTCCTTTTTATTATTAAGCTGTTAAACAGATCATGCAGCAAGTTTTTATGCAGTTTAAAATCCAGCCTGTATTGCAGTGGGTGCAATTTCTGCCAGACTGAAAGCTCACATTTAGACAAGTTCACACACTTCCCATCATACAAGCTAAAGGGCTGCCAGAGAGCACACTCCAGTGTGTTTCAGGGTTGCCTCAGAAGAGATCATCCTAAGAATCCATCCACAGTGTGGATCTGCATTGCCAAAGGAAAAACCGCAGCCTAAAGCAAATTTTTCACATTTACTCTAATTCATCATCACAAAGAAACTTCTTTCAAACAGGAGATGAATTTTTTTACCCCAAATTACCAATTTGAGTTGAACATAGCTTTTTTTCCATATTCATTTTGATTGCTTTCAATAAAGGAAAGCAGAACACCAAAACCATCCAATCTTGCAACATCTTGCTGCAAAATGTTAAATCAAAGTGTTTCTACAATCAAAACAGCTTTTATTGTAGGAATTTAATTTCTATGTATAAATAGATATCTCCTGTTAGCTTTTAGAAATGTGTCAATATAAAACAAAGTATTCAATTTAGACATGAGGGAAGTATTTTTCTATATATAAAATTGAATTTACAGGAATTTTAGTCTGTCTTAATAGTAATCCTTTTCCAATTCAGACAATCAAGAACATATTCAATTATTCATAAGGCTGTGATTCTAACTGTTTGCAATTGTTTCTTGTGTTATCTGGAACAAAGATGTAAAAATCAAACCGCAGAGGAATACAATACAATAGAAAGAGCAGCTATTAAAAGGAAAAGAAGGTTGGTGTGATGAAAGAAACAGAGCAGAGAATGCTCCATCAGCTGATACACAGCCAGTGTTACTGAGAGAAACCACCTGGCTTATGGAAGAGCCCATTATCTAATTTACAGACAAAACACAAGAGATGGGTCATTTATAGAGGATGAAAGGCCAGACTAAATCCCTTACTTTTTCCTCCTGTGCTCTGTTCATGAAGTGTAACCCCTCCATGTGCAAATCTCCATCCCGCAGATCTCCAGAACTGGGAGACTCTTGGTTATGATACAAGTTAGACTAGTGACCAACATAAATTTGCTTTCAAGCTGATTGGATTTACAGCTGAAACAGCTGTATGCAAGAAACAAAGGTGCCCCATGCACCAATTTGGAATGGCAAGCAGTTTGATGCAGGGCCAGGAGGAAGGACATGTGGGATCTTTTGGGAAGCTTTTATGGTGAGCAGCAGCACCTCCAGCCCCTGGGTGAGCAGTAGTCAGGAAAGACATCATCAAAAGGTGAGGAGTAGAATGTCTTCTTTTTTTCTTCTCCCAGTCCTGGTGGATTCCCACAAACACATACATCCCAGGTGGTGAAAGAGTGAAATACAGCAAAGATGTCAGCCTGACAGGTTGTTGCCACTAACTCCCATGAGAGCAGGGTTTGCAGTCCCCATAGGGCTTCCTGCCCATTTGGGATTTCTCTGACTCCAGCTACAGTCCACTGTGATTTTCATCCTGAAATGCTCTTCCCCAGGGAAAAGCAGAGACTGGGGCTACCCAACATGAGATCACTCTTCAAAAAAGGAATAGTGGAGCAGGGCCAGGACCTAGCTGCCTATGTAATACTGACTAAGGGAGTGTCAGCATTTATACCTTCTTTCAATTATGACATAAAGAAATGTCCTTTCATAGCTTATCCAGCTGGAAAAATTAAGAAGAAACAATAGCATGACATTTTCTAATCAGATATTTTTCCCACTTTTCCAGAAGACAGTGTCCATCTGTTTTAGCATCTGCTCAGTGTAGTTCTAAATTCTAAAACCAACAAGCAAGAGAAATGGCTTCACTGCCTTCAAAACGTCAAGATCTAAGATTTTCTTGGGGTGAAAAAAGTTGCATATGTCATGATTATAGCTGCAAAAAGTGTCTCTGACCCCTGCTCTCTGCCCATTTAAATAGAATATACAATCTCCATTTATTTCAGCAGGTTTGAGAAAGCACTTGACTGAAAATTTTGATGATTACAAACAGAAATTATTTTTTTAAAGTGCAAAAATTTTCCCAGCTGTTAAAGGCACTGACCTTTTGTTGTCATTTCTACAGAGCAGTAATGAGAGATCAAACTGTGTCTTTGAAGTATCACTTGTTACATGACACATTTGGGTTTTTTAAGTAATAAAACAATGTACACAGGTTTTGTTTCCACACGTCTCACTATCTAAGAAGAGAATATGGGAAAAAATTTGAAAAAACCTGCCTAAAACAATCAAAATTTTAAATTTTCCTGTAATTTCTATGAAAGCTTCCTGGAGGGTGAGATTTGGATCACATTTTCACCCACACATATGCTCCTTTAGCAGATTCAGTGATCCAGGACATCTCACAAAAGCAATCTAGTATCAGAACTCACAAAAAAAATCAAGCTGGAATGGACCATTGGAGGTAATTCAACAGATTTGCTTCAGTTAACTCACAGGATATGTTCATAAAAGAATTTTATATTGGTGATTTTAACCTGAGATCATATTGGATATATGTCTGCCTGGCATATGAACACTTCTGCTGAGAGTTAAATTTGTAAATTCACTTTTTTTCCCCACACAAAGTTTAGTCTGTTTTGTCAGATTGAATTTATACATAAGTTTTGATATGACAAAAAATAATGCCACAATTTTCAGTTCAGTCAAAAGAGAAGTGGAAAAGGATGCACCAAAAAAATTTACTCTAGTTTTGTATGTATTTTTTCAGTTTTTCAGACTGTTCAACTATGTACCGACTTCCAGAAAGTTTTATAAGCATTTTATCCTATATTTCATAGTCTCCTTCCTATGTGTGCTGACCTTTCTTGAGCCTTGCACATTATTGATTCCAAATGTGACCCTCCAGCTTGTGTTTATGTTGCTCGTTGTTGTCAGTCTGCTATTACCTGCTTCAAAGAGGAAGAGTGATGCAGGCACAGCTTTACTGAGAACATCACCCAGTCTGACAGAGATTATTAACATGAGGTAACCTAACTGCAAACTGCCAAAAGAACTGGAAGATTTTTCCCTGTGGAAGCCAGATGAGATCCCCCATAAAGCAGACAATAACATATCTACAAAAGACTACTTAGGCTCAAAACATGTAGCAAACATATTTCTAATCATAATGATCCCCACAGCCATGGTACCCAGGGACTTTGGACTAGAGGAATGAGTTCCACTGGCCTTGTTAACACAGCCCATTTTATTGAAAGCCAGTTGCCTATGTTGAACATATAGCAGCAACAAAGGCTTCAGTTTTGCTTCTGTTCTTACCACTGGGTGAAAACAAGGTCTGCAAGTAAGGAAAAGATGTTCACCCACATGTACTGACATCTGCATTAGTGAGCAATGAAATTTGATTTATCCCACGTATTTCTGTTCCTTCATTCCTTTATCCCACCCTCAGAGCTGTTGCTGGTTCTGATTAGCATTTGTACATTTCCAATGGAAATTAGTAGATTTTTAAAGAATGGAGGTTGGAAATAACAGATGACAGTGACTGGTGACTGATACATGAATTGTGTTAACAACACAGCTATCCTACAGACAAATGTCAGGGTGGAGAGTAAAGCAGGGTGAGAAGCATCATGATACCTTAAGAAGAGATGAAATACAGTGAAATGAAATATAGATGACACACATATCAAAACCAATACGTCTAAATGGCTGACCTTATTTAGACAAGGAATGACATTTACATGGCAAAAGCAATGAAATTTAAATTATTACCTTTAAATGGCAGTAATTAAAGAGTATGAGGCTACAGCAGTTTTCTGCAGAAATAAATAGATATATGAGATCATGCATTAGTGATGGAAAAGCCTCCATTCAGCATATAATTCTCAGCAGATTTTCTTTATTTGAAAGGAGTGTTACAGCGTTATCATCAGAGTGACTAAAATTAAATGAATTAAAATGTCATCTGGAATTAAGTAAATCCTTTCATTATTATTCAGTCTATCAAAGGAATCCTTACATAACAAGGTGGAAAACCCCACAGTTTATCTGATAAAATCAGTATGATCAGTGATTGCAACCTGAAATGTTTATTGTTTTCGGTAAATTGCTTAAAATTAGCTGTATTAAGGCTTCCTACTTATTTATTTTTAGCTCAGTGGGCATTTTCATTGAATCAATAGGGTTATACTTGCTTTAGAAAGTGCAGAAGAACTGGTCTATACGTAGATTTTGGTGAGAAATAATGGTAACAAAACTAGAAATTTTAGTGTCAATATAGTGTCAAAATTATATGAAATACTTATTTACTGTGATATAATCAGTGAATATTGGTGAATATAGAAATGCATCCTTTCCTTTTAACATGTTTGTGCCAGTATAAATATGAATAAACACTCTTTGATAGGTCAAATTCTACAGTCACAGCAGCAGTTATATGTATTTCCTTGTACCCTGCATTAGTTTTACCTAGGAGCACTCTGAAAGCCATTGCTGTGAGTTTCTGAAGCTGGCCAAGGGTTTGCATGTGGAGGGAACTTGGGGCAGTGATGTCCTGGGGCTGGCTGCTCCCACATGACACTGCTGTTGTCCATGCAGGGCACAGAGCTCTGCAAGCACAGTGACAGTGAATTGCCTGAACTGCTGAAGCGGCTCAAAGCTTTCCTTGTTAGGAAAAGCTCCAAAACTGCTTTTAAATTAAACCACTTGTCTCCAACATGTTTCATTTTGTTACAGAAAGGAAGGAAAAAAATGGGGAAAAATTTGAATTTTTCCTTAACACTCCTGCTACTAATAAGAATAAATCAGGGAAACTCCAATCAAGATGCCAGTTTTGTGTATCCTGTAGCACTGTGCTCTGTTCTTTGTAGGATCTGGGAACTGATGCTTCTGTATCCCAAGTATGCAATCCTATATATTCTGTATGAGTTGTTTAAAGAGATCTTATATACAGAAGTATTTGGCTAAGCCTAAGCATAGATGAAATATAATGAACAATCTGTTAAATGTTAATGTAATTTATCCTTTCCTAATTTACAAACATGACATATTGCATGTATTTAGTGTTAATCTCTTTTAGACACTCATTTGTTTTGACCTATGTCCATAATATATTATGTACCTTGAGAAATTTATCTTGTCACTTTGAAACAAGATTACAATTAATATGACACACATGAGTTTAAATTACTACTCCAACTAGAGATGTGTGAGTAATGAATTAGCCACTGTCTTGAACTGTTGGCAGACAATTTAAATTGCCTGACTCTGATGCACGATCTGGAATCGCTAAATATGTACACGGTCTTAAGTCAACATGTTTTTTAGATCAGTGACTGAGCAGTACTCTTTAAACACTTTTTTTCTAAGGGAAAATAGCTAAATAAAAGTTAGCTTGGGACTGTATAGTCAGATGTCTGACTGCAAACAATTCTTCCACAGATTTGTTTTGTCACACCACATTTGGTTTGCGATTGTAAGGTCAAGCCTAAAAAGTTAAGTGGTTGTCTATAGGAAGCAGGACTGTAATTGTGATATCATTAGAAATACTGAATTGTGGATAATACTTTATATTTGTACTTGTCACTTGTCTGGTTTTTGACAAGAGGAGGCAGTTTTGATGGGCTTCCTGTGGTCCTTGTGTTTTTTATCCTGTTATCCAATTTTCTGCTGCACTGCTTTCCTTCTGTCACACTGACTGCTAGCCAGCCTTGCGTCCTTTACTGGAAGGGCATACAAAGCTTTTCGCTATAGTGGACAGAAATAAAAGGAGATGCAATAGAAGGGATGAATTTTGATAAGTACCTTATGTCCCCTGTCCAGGCTAAGTCATACATGATCTATATATCACCTGAAGGTCTTTCAAATCTTAGAGAAAAAGTAACAATTATGGAATACGTGTATAAATAATTTTTAAAATAAAATAAATCCTGAAAAAAAAGAAAACAATCTATGATTTTGAAGACTCTTTGTGGATGACAGGAAAATATTTAAGTTTAGTGACCTTGTATTCTTTGAAAAAAACAAACAGATCAAACACCAACCAGTCCATAAACTACAAAGTCCTAGTATATAGGTAAATGAATACTACCCCAAAACCTGTACTTTTTTACACAGCTTATAATATTCAATAATCTTTGGATATGAATTTCCACTAACTTTCCTTTTTTTTTTTAAATTAGAGTTTGGCATGAAGAAGGTAATGTATACAAGGTTTATACCCTATGCTTTTATGTGCTGGTTTAATCTGCTCTAGGTATATCTTCTGCAAAACTGATCTAGTCTCTGCTAATAGTTACATTTGCTCCTGTTCTTTGAAAGCAAGTGTAACCATTGTGTGGGGTTCGAATGATTGGATAAATCCCTGGCTTTTTGTTATACCTGATGTTAGATTTATCAGTCTGAGTGTTTTAAAACCCCATGTCCATAAATTTCAGGACACAAGCGTAACGATGCAGGCAAGGGTCTGCATATAGCAACAGCATAACATCAAGGCTATGTCCAAACTGACAAAGCAAGGAGTGCTTTGGGTTTCCACACTCACGTTCATGCTGCATTTGGACTCAATCATCCAAAAGTTGGTAGATGTTTGTGACACCTAACCTGCCTTTCACCATGCCCCAACCTCTTTGCCAGGGATCTGCAAAGCTGAAGACAGGCTCCAAGCTCAGGACAGCTATGTCACATTACATATATGCCTAGTAGCCTACTCTAGGTCTTCAAACAGCTCTCTCAGCTTTGTTTTCTTTTTTTTTTTTTTGCATAGCTGAGGTAGAAATAATTAGCTCTTTCTAACCGCTGTTATTACATCATTTGCCACGGGCTGTCCAATAACATGGCTCTTGATATTGCTGAGAAAAAAGACATTAAATGGGAAGAATAAGTGTTCTATTAGCTGTCAGAGACATAACTGCATTACTGAAAGAAAGTATATCTTCAAGGCCTGGCTGAATGGGGCTTTGAGCACCCTGGTCTAGTGGAAGGTGCCCCTAGCCATGTCAGGAGGGTTTGGGACTAGATAATTTTTAAAGTCTCTTCCAACCCAAACTCTTCCAGTATTCTATGGTTCTATGATCTAATATGGTCCCATGATCATTGACAACTTCAGAAAATACCATTCTTATTTGTTATATTCTCAGGACTAGGAATTTTTGCCTTATGTTGAACATTTTTTGTAGATCTTATCTATTGTTCCTGCTAGACTCAATACCAGTGTCTACTATAAAGGAAGAAATAATTGCCTTAAATATCTGTGAAAATTTGCTAACACAATTTTTGGGGAATGAGGCAGTCTCCCAAATAAGCATCTGAAGCCTTGTTAGTCACTTTTAAAACTATTTTGAATAATGTGATAAGTCATGAGATTCTAGATAATCCCTCTACTTTAGTCATGCACTGGACTATGATTTTGTAGCTCTCTTTTTGTAACTTTTTTGTAAGAGTTTTTTCATGTGCCATATGGGGTGTAGGATGTAGCTGGAACAGATTGGTGTTCATTAATCAGTAATTCGTACTTCATAAAGAGCAGAATTAGTATTAAAAGTAACAAATTCTCTAATTCTGTTCTTAGTCAGGGACAGCAAGCAATTACAAACATAATGATTGCTGTCCCTACGGGGTTTCTTCCACAGACACCTCCTTCGTTCCCACGGAGCAGTGAGTGCTTGCAGTTTCATGTTTGGACATAAGAGTCTGTAACATTTGCAATGGGTTATTAAGAAGCAAAGATAATACAGCCACAAACTTAGTCACACATTGAGCAAATCTGGGATGAGACCACAGGAGTTATGTGATATCATAAGAAACCTGAAAGTTAAAGGTAATTTCAAGCTTTGAAAAGTCATGGAAAGGGAAATCAGATCAGTGTAATGCTCAAATGTTTGGTAGGTCAGAGAGGAAGAAACATTACTGTAAAGAAATTTGTAGGATTTTTATTAAGTACTGTAACCAGCTCTAAGATGCACTACCAAATACATTAGCAGGATGTATGTGTATATATATATATATATATATATATATACTTATCTGGTTTTATTTTATGCTACCAACAATCTTAATAAATGCTACTCTTCATGAGAACACTTTAGCTTAATAAATGGATGGCGCATCGTAGCTATCATGCATAGGATCACAATCAGCAGAGCAGGCACTAAAGAGTCCTCTGTAAGGTATGAAAGATGCCCAGAAAGTACCTTCAGGTACAAAAGAAGTCTCTGAATTCTTAATTACTTATGTGATTAAGTATTTTGGATTTGATTTATTTTTGCATTTCATACAGCAGGATTTTATTGATGTAAACAGGTCAATAGTGGTAGTCGTGGCACATATCTCTGCTACTTTTATTCTGTTCTCTATTACATACTGATGTGGTTTTTAGACATGAGAAAATAGTACTTTTTAGAAAAATTATTTATTTATTTATTAGCCCAGGTGTATTTGTGTGTGTGTGTGTGTGTGTGTGTGTGTGTGTTCTTGGGTTTATGTGGAATATCACAAATCAAATCACTGTAAAACCTAGAGACATTCAAGTTATTGTTCTTGTTCTTAGTGTGCTGCAGAAAATGAGGCCATATCCATCAAAGAGCTCTTAAATTTTCCCTTTCAAGTACAGACTAGATGGATATAAATCAAAACACAGGCAAGGAGCTATTCCATTCGAAAGTTTACCTACACTTAGATTGTGTTTTTCTGTTTTAATGTTTCTTTTTCTCAGGTATTTTTATAAGCTCCCATGGTTTAGTGCTGATGAGTCAAATGTGACTGTGATGCAGATCTGAACATGGATTCTCATTCATATTGCAACTCCAGATGTCTTGAGGTTTTGGTGTTACAGTAGAATGATACAAAGGACTGAATATTGTCACCTATGATGTAAAGTAAAATGTTTGTATCTGGATTTGAACAACCCACTACAGAAAGAATGTGGTTGTGGTTTTTTGGTTTGGTTTGGTTGGTTTTTTTCAACCAGTGACTCCAGCCTTGTCATTTCAGTAACTTTGTAACTCTGAGCTCTCTGGACCAACCATAGAAATAAAGCCTCAAGTTTCCTTAGTAGTAAATGATTACCAGAGACAATTCCTCTTCTAAGCAACAATTAGGGCATTAGCTGAACAAAGAGCTTCATCTGGCAATTAGTATTCCTGTGGTGAACAGGGAGAGAATTAGTCAGAGATACTAGAGGCTCAGGCTGCAAGAGCTGAAGCAAAAGGCTCGGTGTGCAAGCTTTCTGATGCACCAATGCCTTTTTGCCTCCCAGTTTGAGAATCTCTTGCATTTATTTTTCACAATAGTTTAATACTCTTGTGTTGAAAGAATACATTATGGTTCAAACATTCATCTCTGCTTCAAAAGATAGGCAACAGCTACTGGAAACAGCAGGGCTCTCTGCTGTGTTTTTAGTCCTGAGGCTGATCAATAAACTCCAGTGACACAAGGGAGGAAGGGGTAACACACTCACACACTGCTCAGCCCCAGGAATGCAGAAAGGATGAATAGAAAGCTAAATGTTTCTTTAAGGAATGAGACCCAAGCACAGATGGCACTCTGTATTCATGGAAGGCTCCCACATGGTGCAAAGAATTAGAGCCTGCAGGGCCTCATAAAAATAGCAGAATCACCTATACTTAAAATCTTCAGCCTGATTCACTCTCAGCTACATTGCTGTAAGATAGTAGGAGTAAAGGTGTTAAAGTCATTGGATTAATGCAGTGTAACGCTGTCCTTAGAGCTGAACTTCTCACCCACTGTGTGAAATGCTTATCCAAAGGGCTTGTAGTGACTGTGACATGAATAAAGCAGCCAAAAAATCTAAAACTCCATCTTTAACCATGATGAACCAGATCATGGGTTCTATATGGGGCCATGATACCCCTGTTGAGGTGGAAATAATCCAGAAATCCAGTTTACTGGAGCATCTGGGGTTCTCACAGTGATTGGAGTTTGGTCTTGTATTAGTGATTTCTAAACCACCATCTCTATAATTCTTTTCATTAGCTCAGAAATAGCATGAAGTCAGGAGAAAGGGAAAAAAAGGAAAGCCTGTTTTTTCTGTCTAGTAATATTCAGATGCCTAACACACCCATAAGAGGAAAATAAACTGATGTCATGCTCAGCCTTCTAAGCTGCAAATCAGAAGAATAAAGTTTCAAATATTCCAGAAGTACCTGGAATAGATTAAAATATTGCTGCTGAAGTGACTTGGCTAATTTCAGGAATCTGCACCTTAAATGGACATCTGCTGGAATCTGGTGGACATTTGTAGTGGATATAAATAATGAATGCCACATATAGACAAACGTTTGTATTAACTTTGGCCAATTAAATCTTTCCACAGTTTCTATATGGCTAAATTCACTTGTGCTACATACATGGCTGCCAAAACAGATCAAAGAAAAAACAAAATAATCTCTTGATTTTGATTCAAAATAAAGGCACAATTTCTGTCTTTGATGTTCTCTAGTAGATCACTTGGCAAATGTCATTTCTCCAGAATTTATGTGCTGTGGGTGTGCTAGCTCTGAATTCTCCCTAGTAATGAGAAAAACTAGTTATATCAGTATCATGTTAGCTGATGTTTTAAAATGAACTTTTAGCTGGATTTCTGGTTCCACAGAAATTCTGTTAAATGGGCACAATTGTATACTTAAAGCAATCTAAGAAGACAAAACCTCTTCATTTAACTGCTGCACACCCAGATATGCCAGACTGCACTGGAGGCAGCAGACAGGGGAGAAGAGAAATCTGACTGTCTCTAGCCCAGGCAGGCCCTAGGATTTTTATATGTTCCTGTCTGAAGAGTTTACCTTTCTTGAGTTTTTACTGAGGAAAAAGCAAATTGAAGGGGACTCTATTTGTCCCATGCCCTTCATGTCTTCCCAGTCTCAATCTTCTCAACCATGAGTGACTTGTGTTGTGGCTTTCTGCTAACGGGGCTCTCCACTCTGGGATGCCCATTGAGCTGTGCTTCATGAGGCTGTGGACCAGGGAAGGCTTTCAGAAGTCACAACTTGATGTAAATCCACCAAAACCAAATTCCTGGTAGAAGGGGTTGTTAATGAGGTCCTATCTTTTAGAAATATTTGGATTTGAAACAGAACTGACTTTGGAGGGAAGCAAACACCATCAGATGAGAGTCAGGGCCCACCATAAATCTTATCAGATATGTAATGGTTGGAGTTGAGATAAAATTAGAGACAGGGGAAGAAGAATGGATTGTTATCTGAATAGCAATGGGATTGTTGTTCTTTATGAATAACAGCATGTGTTCCAATTACCATGTCAAACAGGGGCAGTATTATCTCTGTAGAGCTCCAGAGCATCATATGTGCAAGCTTTCTGCCTGCCTGGCCATGTACCAGTCCTGAGAAAACTGCCCTGGCAGAGCCTGGAGACCCCTGACAGCCTAGTGAGGCAGCCTACAGAGCCCCAGAGCTACTACTGACTACAGCTGTTGCTGCTTGGAAGGACACTTAAGTACAATACGTTACTTACCAGACTGATTTTCTACAGGTGCTGCAGTTTCCTAGGTGGGTACCAGGTTGTTTGTTTGATGGAAAAACCTCCAAGAGCAACATAAAGCGTAAGACGTCAGACTGGTCTGGTCCTAGACGTATAGCTTAAATACAGGATCCAAGTTCAGTGAAGATGGATTAAGGATTGATGAATTTGGAGATCACAGAAGTGATGATCTTACAAATATACATGCTTATTAGGCACTATAGAGCCAGCACATAAACTAAGTTGGAGTAATTAAACAAGAGGAAGGCGAAGGGGTGAAAGAAAACACCATCTGCTAACTCTCGATCAGTCACTTATAAGCAAACTGGAATATAATGAAGGCCATTGCATTCTGATCATGAATAGATCCGTCTGCTTGGCTTGTGTTATTCTTTCTCAAAAATAGTGCATATGTTTTGTAACAGTTTGGTAAACACATGAAAGAGAGAGGAAAAAGAAAGCTAAAAATTCTCTGCTGAACTGTATGAACTGAAGCAACTTGGATGCTTCATGGCATTTTTGAAATATTTATTTTACAGACAATCTTAACATTTACAGTATCAAAAGCTTGGTTTGAAGGTAAGAGTTAGATTATGCAGTCAGCAGTTTCATGTTACCATAAGATCATTTAATTTGACAGGAAGAATCCAGATCAACACTAATTCATGAGCTGACATTCTCAGTTATTCATAGCCATCAACTGATTCTATTAGCTGGCTGCTAAACATAGGGCGCTCATGGAATCTCCTCTAGGGTTGAAATAGCAATTGTTTTTAAATCTGTGAAATTTTCAACATGAATGGTGACTTTCTAGGCTATTAATATAGAAGAGTGACATTAAATGTCATAGCCACCTGTTGTGTCAACTACTAGCAGCCAATAATATGTTAACACAAGGCAAATATTCTTTAATTTATATATATATATATTTGTGTATATGTATATGTGTGTATATATATATTCACGTGTGTATATATGTGTATGTATGTGCATGTGCATATACATATAGGGAAAGGATAATTTGATTAGATGCAAATAATTCAATTATTACAAAAAGTAAAATTCATTGCAGTATTATCATTGTCATGGGCATTCAAATTCTGCTCATGAAGAACTTAAACTTAAATGACTTTATGTGAGAAGGAAAATGCCACAATACACAGGACAATAATACGTAAAATGATTTTGTACTTGTCTTTTTTTGAAAGCCATTATACTGAGACATGAAATTACTGATACAATATTTTAAGGACACTTTCCAGCACAGGTGTGATAAAGATTCAGTGCTAGTGATGTTAGCTCAGTCTAGTTATGAAATCAAGAAAGAATTTTGGGAATCTCTGCAGAAGCTGTGAGGTTGGTCACTGTCAATAATATTTAAAATTCAGTATCCCAATTTAAATGGAATTTTTCAAAAAGACAGCTCACCACCAGTTCTTTTAAAACAGGAATGCTTTTGGAAGTTGATTTTGCCATCCACGTAAGATAGTACTGTGCCTGTTCTGATGCCAGAATATGGTATCATGAATAGCAGTGTGGGATCTGTGTCAGATTACTTATTGTTCCTTCGGCTTTGAAGTTATCAGCAATCAAGTTTGTGCTCAGGAAAATGATGGAAGCACTTCTTTGCCAGGAAGGCAAACTGCTTCACCTGCAGAAGGCACAACTACAGCTGCCAACGCAATGGAGCTGTACAGCATACAGGTGACAAACTGCACCTAAAACACTTCTGGGGAAATGCCCAGGCTGTCCCACCCCAAATACATCTATTTTTCTGCCCAAAACTTTTGGGGAAAGGTAACATGTTCCTTAAAAGCAGCATTGACCAAAATAAACCTAAGAGGATATCCACTTTATTTTAAAACCATGTTCCTGTTGCCACGAATTTTGCTTTCATTTGTTACAGCAACAAAGCACCACGTTTTAGCTGAGAGAAGGAAACAGTGCGCTTACACCGGGTCTTAATTAGGACTTCAATGTACTTGAAACTAGTTTTAAGAAGCATTTATATATGCACTAGGTTTTTCTGCTTGGAAATTCTCTCTGGCCTAATTTCATTTAATGACCTTTAATAGTGAAAAGTAAACTGAGGGTACACAGACATAATTGTGCTTGAGATATGCTAGTAATATTCTGTAGAGAGAATGCTTGCATCTTTTCCAGCTCTTAGCATGTTTTTACAGGTATGGTCCCAGAGATTATAAAGTTGTTTAAGTGCAATTCAAATTGGTTTCAAGACAGTCTAGGCTGGAGGACTAGAGCACAATGCTTGGACTGACATTATTTGAGCCCAGAAAACCAGGATAGCTCAAGCTCACACACGAAACAGAAACATACACCGGTCTTGGGGTGCTCATGTAAGACTTGGAGACTCTGAGATAAAAGTAGAAGTCCCTCCACATTGCTTAAAAGAAGGCTTTTTTCTAGCAGCTAATTCTTGTTACTGAGGGAAAGTGAATTGCTCCTTCTACACTCACAGTTGCCCAGCTATGACCAGGTAACATTTTTCCACTGATGGGGCTCCCTGAGGACTTTTCCTAGAGTTCCATGCTTATCTGCCTTGCAACCGCCACAAAAATAAACAGAAACTGCTATGTGGCTGTTTAAATGTGAGTCTTGAGGAACTGCTTTCTAATCTTCACAGTACAATAAGGGAATGTCAGTGCTACAGGATGATAAATGTGCTGGGGCTGAGTTTCCCTCGTTTTAGCATAAAACCTGTTTTTTCCTTTGTACTTAACTTGTATCACATAATCATCAGGGACAAATGGATGCTGTGAGAGCCACTTCCACAGCTGAACTCTTGAATATCTTACAACTTAATACAGAAAATGCATCTTTGCTGTGATTTTATTGTCTCAATGGAGTTATTTAGACTTAGCTGAACACTATATTGAATTATCTCTTGCAAAATAACCCCCCTGTTTGTCTATCTGACAGAAACTTGAAGAGGTTACTTGCTGTCTAATGTCATAGTCAATTACTTTTTAAAAGACAATTTTACCAGTTGGCACCTGACTAACTGACCGTAGCTGCCCTCTCCTTGGAGGCAGCCTCCCTAGGTCAGCTCTGAAGTTCAGGATTGGGGAGCATATGCACCTTATGTGCTAGAAATAAATAGATGGCATCTCCACACAAGAAATAATCTGATTTCTCTGATGATTTACATAAAGGCTGTGATAGGAGGTTTATATCTGCCCTTATTTAATTACTAAACTTTTGTCAAGATCTCATTCCTATTAAAATTTTGAAAGCCAGGAGAGAGAAGTGTATTTTAGCATCATGAAATACATTATTCCTTGCATTTTAAAGCAAAGCAAACATAGGCCCTGTCACACATTTACTACAGGGAGATGGTGTAATAAATGAGATTAAATTAAATTTGGGAGTGAAAACTGCCATAAAAAACAGTGAAAATCACACAGATCTGGCAAGGCTATTAAAGAAATAGGCGTGATTTCAAACCACTCCCGTCTCTCTAAACATCATCATTTTGAGGCCTGTGCTAAGCTATTTCAGACCCTACACAGTCCAAGACTAAATGTTTACACAGGAATATTTGGAAAGATAAGACTCAAGGAACAAGAACATGTAAACCACATGAATCCCTTTCTACTCTGTTTAAAATCACTTATTCTGAATGAGAGTATTCACACATTGGGATTTAAGGTAACACAACTGACTTCAAACTCCACCTTCAGATGAATCTTTTTGTGTGAAAATAAGCCATGATTTATAACTGATACATGAAAGGCTGCCTTTTGACTCCCTTGGCTGTTTGCCTGAAAGCCTGAAAGCAGTTGAAAAGGTGTTAAAATTAATGAGTTAAAAAGTATCCTGCCTATTTTTAGAAATAGGTAAGATTTACTCCTCCTGGTATTACAGATACAACTTTACTGTCACTGTACTGGTTGTTTGCCAGGTCATTCTAATGCTCTGTGTCACAGACTATTTTTTAAATAGAATTTGCTTTTAAAAATTATTCTGGCTGTCTAAAAGTGATGTACTTAAATATATCAGAAGAAGATATTTTCAGAAAGCATGCACTGCTATTTAATTATTTCATACCTCTAACACATAATCATTTGACAAGCCAACTTCATCTCCAATCAGCTTACAGAGAAATGGGAGAATCCACTGGAAATAGCAACACTGTTCATTGTTGCATGAGAGACTGTGGTTGAACGGGGTGACCTGTTGTAATCTCTAAACTCAGGGGAATGGGTACTCATAACAGGATATGTAACCAAAGCCTGACCTGTTCATGAAGTATGGAAACTTTTGAAATACACAGTGATTTAATTAATGCTTTGTATGGTAAGGATATGCATTTTAATAGAAATAAAAAATGCAATAAAGTGTAAAGTTTTTTTTAAAAAGAGGTAGCTGAATAGAATTTACGTTGCTTTACTCATAGCTTGCACATATTATCAATAGTCCTATTGGGTACTTTATGCCTTTAGAAAGCAGGTAACTTATTTTAAGAACTCCTCTTCATATCATTCATATCTTTAATATGCCATTACCCACTGTAGAGTTCCTCTTTGTAGGACTCCCACATAGTCACATGGGGAAAAGATTCAGACACATAGCATGAAAATGAGTCTGCACTGTTTGGTGGCGTGCAGACCTACACTGCTCCTTAGTAGAGCTGCATCTGAGGTGATATTTCTGAGGGAGCTTTGTGATATCAGGAAAACAAAAGTGACATTATAGAGTTATTTCAAATTTCAGTGTGTATTCTTCCATCTGGTAAATCACGAAATGAAGTGTGAAGTATTTCTACATTAAAAAGATGTGATCTCACTATTGATTTCAAGAGACAGCTCCCTGTTGATGTTCCTGGCATCTTGGCCTTTACTAACAAAAGAGCAAAAGGTAAAAACTTGCATTAATTATTATCATTTTTGTAAGATATTGAGGCTTAAAGGCAAGACTCTTTATTGAAAAATGTATTTAAAAATAAATATCAATTGCCTTGGTTAGGGAAAGAATTTTAGAAGAAAAAATACCTATAAAATTACTAAAATCAGATATTAGATGCTCCAGTTCCTTGTAGGTTTATT
>WBNO01009477.1:0-14038 GCA_013400575.1 Peucedramus taeniatus
ATAATAATGATAATAATAATAATGAATATGCACCACAGCAGAATTTTATAAGCCTAATTTTTCCAGGAAAAACATTGGTACCTATAACCCCTCTTTATCTGATATAGTTTGGGAAGTTAATTTAATTGCTTTTTTTTTGGAAGCATAAAAAATGCTTTACAAAGCCACTTCAGTGCATTTTCAGATCTTCCTCCATTTTATTTTTCATTCTGTAAAGTCACACCATTTCTCTCTCAGGGAATGTGCAGTCTAAACTGCCACACTCTAGAGAGAAATGCAACATAGCTTAATATTGCATTTGCTTCACCACAAATTGGAGGTGCAATCTATAAAATGTTCAAGCTCTTTGTGCCATAATGAACTTCATGATTATATAGAGATGGTAAGAATAATTCATTGTTGATGGGAATGAAATTTAGTGCTAACAGCTGAAATCTGTCTAAAAATCACTACTCACTTATACTCATTCTTTTGCTAAGTATATGAATTACATCATCTTCTGAAGCATCCAAAGCTCCCAATGTCTCAAGTGTGCACTTTCTTAAGATCTAGAAAGGCCCACATAGCTTGATAGATATTTAAAATACAAGTAGCCATAGCAAACTAAATTTATATAATCATATTTAAAAAAAATAATTTTGGCTTCTGCCTCTCCATTTACTCACAATCTGACAATTAGACAGATTCTTATCTCTGGCTAAGGTTCAAATCTCATATATTTTTTCAAGAGGATTTAGCTCTCTCAACAAATAAAAGGACTCTTTCTGGTGAGAGATGAATTGTGGGTCAAACACATTTAAAATAAAAAGGTTTTAATATTTACTGAAATAAAGGAGTTGACGCCCCCAGTTCCTGTTGTTTGAATGTTACTATTTCTAGAATAGTTATATTCCTATAATAGTTATTTCTATAACTGTGCACATTTTCTTCTTGGTAGTAAAGCTTCCATATCAGACCTCTACTCTAGTCCTAGCATTTAAAAAATTGCTTCAGAAAGGATCTCAGTAAGTTCTGCAGTTCACTCATCTGGTCCACTAACATTTTCACTAAAAGCTGTTTTTAGACCTCTTTTTTATTTGCAGAGAGTTTCTTAATGGCCCAAGACAATCTATTTCAGTGAGTCAGAGCCCTCTCAATCCTTAGACAATCAGTCATGTTTGAGCCTTGCAACCTGAAGGTGTTACTTCTTGTCCTAAACACTATAAACACTGAAAGCATTATTCTGATTACTCTTTGAAACAGTCTCATGAGGTAACCTTAGAATATCTCACTCGAGTCTCATTTTCTCTAGACTAGGAAAAAAAAATTTAATTAATTTTATCTTTCTCCTTCTTTTCAGGCCACGTCATCAGTCTCACTGGTCTGCACTGTAATTCTGTAAATCTGTCCAAAGGACAGGTGTTTTTGCTGGGGTGTGGCATCTGAAATTAGAAACAGTATTTTGGTAATGACTTAGTTATGATGAATTGAATTAAATGATTAAAAAACCCATTCTCAAAGATAGAGGGGCTTACTTATCCACTTTTTTTTTTTTTTTTGACTAAAGAAAGCTTAGTTCATATGAGTCAGATAAACTGGCAATAGTACAGATTAATAAATCCTACTAGGATGAATGTCATGGTAAGAGAAAGGGGCATGCTAAGCCCATTTGAATGATTATATATAGGAGATATTTATACATATATATATATATAGGAGCAAGTTTTCACATCTGACTGGCACAGGGGACAAAATCTGCACTCTGCTCCTCATGTGCAATAATTAATGCCAACCCTACCCTCAGTGTTTTTGGTATGATACCTGCATTTTAGGCTAAGCACTACTTCTTGTTTTATATGCAATTAAAATGAAGATATTTTGATCTCATTCAAGGTGCAAAGGGTTCTGCTGATCCAGAGAGATGAGTCAGAAGTGACTCATCACCTGGTTTTTGGCAGGATGTTTAGAACATGGACAAATCACAAGGTGAATGGTAGGGATCATTTGAAACCCCGTGGTCTCTCACCAGTACTTAAAGCCTGGGTTGGTTAAATATTACACTTTTTTTGTTGTTGTTTTTGTTTGGGGGTTTTTTGCAGGTTTGTTTGTTTGTTTGTTTTTGTTTTGTTTGTGTTTGTGTTGTTGTTGTTGGGTTTTTTTGTTGTTTTTTTTTTTTTTTTTTTTGGGGGTTTTTTTTTTTTTTTTTGTTTGGTTTGGTTTTATGTTTTGTTGTGGGTTTTTTTGTTTGTTTTGTTGGGGTTTTTTTATGTTTTTTTGTTTGGTTGGTTGGTCTTTTGTTTGTTTTTTGGTTTTTTTTTTCTGGAACCTCACAGATAAACCAGCAGACAGAAGGTTTCACCTCACTGGAAGATCTTTACCATGTGAGATTCCACAGATGGCAACATTCTGCCAGGCAGCAGAGCCTCCAGAACCTGCACAGACACCAGCAGCTGCCACCTGAGATCTCTTCAAGTCCAGAAATCAAAAGATGACTCGTGGTGTACAGATTCCAAAATAAACCTTCCTGTCAAACACTTCTGGTTGTGTTGTGCCCTCTCCAAAGGGTGTCTGAGGTGTCTATCACTCACATCCTTAAAGCCAAGTGCAATGCAATGTTGATCCTGTAGCAGCTTAGTCCATCAGCTTTTTTCCCTCTTCCCTCTAAAAATGTGTTATTCCTTCTCATTAAGCAGAGGACAAAGAAAGAATTGCTTATAGCCCCATTAAACTAAGATCAGATAGAGAGCAGTTAAAAATTGTGTTCTTTTGTCAGCTTCATCCCTGAGAATCCCCAGTATAATTTTATAGCAAGTTAAAGACTTACTTCAGAAGATAATGAAAGGAAAATTCCTCATTGGAAAAGTGAAAGTAATTCATTACCTCATTTACCTTAACAAAGACATGACTGAAGCAGCACATTGTCCAGAGACACAATTCTGAAGAGAGCTGGAAGAAAAAAAGCAAAATAAATACTGTCTTGATCATACTTTTTGTACCTCATTTAATCAACTTTGTGTATTTGTTTCCTCTGATTTAATCTTTATTGGCCACTGAAGGATCAATTTCCCAAAAGTTGTATCACAGCTTAGGTTGTGATAATTGCAGCATTATTTCCATTACCATTTTAATTTCATTTCTAAAATCCAAGTATTCTGACTTGATAAAACATACTGTTTCTATAATATTTTGAACACAAACTGGCCTGAAACAATAAACAGTGTCACTCTTCTGAATATCTTTAGTGTATTTGTGTGGCTGTGACATCCTCTCCTTTTCTTTCTAGTTCTCATCATCCAAGCTAATTCCTTCCTTTTAGTCCAAAACCTCTCCCAGGCTGGGATTCCTGCTCTCACACTCACCAGTGTGAGACACTTATGATTCTGCACATCTCAAATGGTTTTTTGGACAGAAGGGGAAGTGCTGCCATGTGAGTGTAGGTGCCACAGAGAATCAGAGGCTGGGTCAGGCTGGGAGGGACCACAGGGGACATCTGGTCCAACCTCTCTGCTCCAGCAGGGCCATCCCAGGGCATGTGGCACAGGATTGTGTCCAGGGGGTTCTGGAATATCTCCAGTGAGGGGGACCCCACACCTCTATGGGCAATAACACACTCTGGATTACCTCAAACTCTGTCTTTCAGAGGATGCAGAAGCCAAGATTCATCTGCATCTACACTGGGAGCAAGCAGCAAAGCTAAAACTTTGTGCTCCTGAATTCTGCTAACTGCTTTTGCTGATTCACCTGCCACTGGTTGGGGTTCAAACTGGATGCAGATACAAAGAAATGGTTCCACACACAGAGCAAATCAAGTCTCACACAAACTTTGTGAGTCTGGACTTACCTTAAGCAATGCTGCACCATTCCTTCCATTTTGACCCTTCCACTCACCATTTCACTTTGCCATGGAGGAAGAACTCATGGGAAGAGGCTCCAGGTTATTAATTTTGAGTGGTTTAGCACCTCCTTCACATCCATAGCACTCCAGGAAGTACAGAGAGAATTCTGTCCTTATGGAAAGCTTGGCAGGCAGTTCTGAGTGTATGGGTGCAAGTAATCCAACACACATTGGAAAAGAAGGCAATGAGAGGATGGGAGACTCAACTAAAACCTGAGAATATGATACAGGAAAGTTGTATTTCTGCATGGCATAAACTTCAGCCTAGGCTGATTTGGTCCACTTCTTGGGGAAAAAAAAAAGAAAAAGAAAAAAGAGGTAGTGTTGCATTAGAAAGTGCTTTAATTGTGCTCCTTTGTGTGGCTTTCAGCACTATTTAGCATCCCCTGGTAGCTGTGAATTACCAGAGTGTGATCACAGGTTTAAGAGTGATATGCCTTATATGGAGAGAGGGTGTTTTGGATACCAGCTCAATCAACATTCAGAGGAGCCTCCATGACCATTTTTGAAAGATTTAAGACACCTTCAGTTACAGCCACATCCACTTCTTCAAACATTCCCTGAACCAGCCTTTGTTGACTTTTTTCCAGTGTTTTCCCTTTGCTCTTAGAGTAACAATTAGTCACATACTGTGCACACATGAAAAAAGGCACTTCTAAGTGGATTTAGAACACATTGATGATTAAACATCTCTTTGAAGCAAGCTATTGTAACTTGGAAATATCTAATTGGAAATACATGTTAACATTGTATTTTATTAAACACTGAGGTTTGCTGCTTGTTACTGGATTTTAAAATTGCTTCAGTATTCCTAAAGAGTTTAAGAGAAACCTGAGATAAGAAAGCTGCTGGCAAAGATGTCACCACATACAAGTCCTGCCAATGCTCCAGTAAAGATAAAATCTTAATTTTTACCTTGTTATACTTTTGCTATTTTTTAAATAATGACATTTTAAGGGAAACTAAAAATGGAAACTTGCCATGCAAAATAATAGAACAGTAACTTTAGACAAACTAATTAGTATCAATTTTTCAGACAAAGCAAAATGATATTAAACAATATTAAAATTATATTTTATGTACACAAACACACTATCTAAACACAAAATGCTGAGAATACAGCAAGCTGAAAGGATCAGATTTTTTCTAGTCTTCACATCATCTGTAAGAAGAATATATGACCAAAGAAATGTCAAATACAGGTGTATCATCAGTAAGTGCCAGCTTCAATAGTGCAACATTTTATTAATGACAGAAAAATCTGGTTTAACACTTCTCAAAAAAACTGCTCACTGTTACCAAAAAACTGCAGGGATAGTGATAATGGCAGCAAAGGGGAATTTGGCACTGAAGATACAGCAAAAGCACATTTCAGTGGTCTTTTAAGTGCATCAACAAAAGACTTATTAGTGAAAAAAGCAAAAAGCAAAAAAAAAAAAAAACAAACCTTTCAGTTATTTAAACTGGCCAATGAAACAGCAGAAGGAAAATCTGTGGAAAATAGTGTAATACAGTTTACACAAGGTTATCTTTTTTTTTTTTTTTCCAAGTCAATTGATGCAAACACAAATATGCTGAGACACATTTAGAAATAGCACACGTGCATTTGGGTTTTATTCAGTTCAACTACACAGCATTTAAAGGTTCAGTACTAAAAGGAGCACTTTTAAAACTAGGCTTATCTGTGGCTTGCTCACCTGTAGCCTAATTTATGACTTTTTTGTTTGTTTGCTTACAAATTAGACCTACAATGGTAGTGTTTCTAAAAATACATTGGGGTGGAATGTGTAAGTTTGTTATTTTAAAACTCAACAATCTAAAATGTGGTACAGTACAGTACAGTGATTTTTATCTAGTATCAGGCTTTACACAAAGTTTCCACCTTCTGGTTTCCATATGTGTATTTCAGGATGTACATCAAACTTGAAGGCAATAAAAGCTGTGTCTGTGATGGAAAAAAAAACGTGTGGGGCAAATTAAAATAGCTATTTTGCAACAATAGTTTATGTCTTTAAAAAAAAATCTTTAATTCTCCTAAAGCTTTACATACAAAGAATAAATGAGATACGATCTTATTTCCTTAAAATTTAATATGGGAAATGGGTGCAAGATAAAAATCTGTGATGTGGTTGACTTGTTTTTAAAGTGAACCTGAGTAAGGGCAGGAAATACAACATTACTTATGACTAAAAGAATAAAATTCCTTCATAATTTAAGTAGCTGAACAGGTTTTTAATGTTCTACCGCAAAACAGCAAGGCAACAGATGAGAATGGCCTTGTATTCAAAGAATTATCATGAACATCCACTGCAAACCTGAATATTTTCTGCAAAAATAAAACATCAGATTATGCACAATAATAAAAAGCATCAGAAATAGATGCACCTGGATTTTCTTTCCTCTTTTTAAACCACAAATATCAGAATTCAGCATTTATGTCACAGTCCTTGAACGGTTGCTCTGAGATGACTACATGAAGCACACTACTGCACTAAGTAGACACCCCACAACAGGCTTGCACTGCAGCAGTAACATAGTTTTCATGTAGGCACAGACTTTTTTTCTCATTCATGTTCAAAAACAACATGAAATAAGCAACTCAAGACAACATTAGGATTCATCCCGCGGTTCCTTGTTAGCGAAAAGTTCTTGCCACTTTGGTAATCAAAGTCACTGAATGTTTTTTTTTAAAAACTGCAGGTACCTCAAGGAAAAGAAGAGTTCCATATTCAGCAAGGCAGCATTATATCAGGATATTTTATACCAACTAAGGCATAAAGAACTTTGCATCAGGGTATACAATACTCAATCTCTGAATAAAGTTCCGTATTCTGTGTGGCGAAAGTGCATAGGAGTGGGATTCCACCAGAGCAAAAAGAATCCTCTCACAGTATTAAGGCCCTTCAATTTTATGTGAGCTGTGTCAGGCTGAAGTCAGCACAGTGGAAAAGAACATAGGCTGTCATCACACTGGGCACCACTGGAGCTCCCTTAGCAAGTCTTCTCTTCTCCTAGTTGTCGTTCATCATCTTCATCAGCTTCCTCAATAACCTGAATGTCATCTGCTTGAGGTAAAGATGAGATTTCAGTCAGCAGTTTGGCTCCTTCTGTTTTGCTTTTCTCTTCCTCTTCGATCACTTTCTTCCATATTTTGTGATTTTCACTGAGGTGGTGTATTAGCTGGCAAAATATTCGTCTACCTTTTTTTCTTTGAGCTTCTGTAAAATTATAAGCATATTGGATTGTTTGACATTCTGAGTAATTTTATTTTACACATACAAAACCAATGGCACATTGCAAGTGAGATGTAAATTTGAGCGAGGCACGTGGATGATTATTGTGAATATTTAAACAGTGGCATGGCAAAGGATATCAACAAGTTTCTGTTTTAAATTGCAAGTCTCCTGAGGAAAATTTATGCAGCAGCATAACAGCAAAATCTACAAGATTTGTATTGCACAATTTCAGCTGCCACTGCTATGTCTGAAGCTACTGAAGCACAACTAAGCACCAACTGAAACACAGAAACTTACTTAAAATAAGATCATCTTCCATTTTTTCATCATCACTCTCTAACTGTGCACCATCATCATCTTCAGTGCTTTCTGCATCCTCCTCCTCTTCATCAACCCACTGCCCTGGAAGCAACCCAGCTGCATTGTAGGAATTACAAAGGGGGCCAACTATGTGAGTGATGAAAGATTCCTGCAGTTTTGCCAGCTGGGGAGAAGAACGATCCATGAAGGGGCTTATAGGTAACCCAAGGCTTGCTTCCTCATCACCCTGAAAAAGAAATGAAAAACTCATCAGAATTCCTCACAAAATTCGCTTTAAATTCTTATTTTAAAAATTACTTGTAATGAAGCCAGTAACCTCCAGCTTCCTCACGAGGGGAAGTGCATGGAAAGGCACTGATCTCTTCTCTCCAGTGAGCAGTGACAGGACCTGAGGGAATGGCACAAAACTGTGCCAGGGCAGGTCTAGGCTGGATATCAGGAAAAGGTTCCTCACCCAGAGGGTGGCTGGGCACTGGAACAGCTCCCCAGGGCAGTGGTCACAGCACCAGCCTGACAGAGATAAAGAAGATTCTGGACAATGCTCTGAGACGCATTTGGCATGATTTTTGGGGTGTCCTAGGAGTTAGGCTTTGATGAGCCCTGTGGTCCCTTCCAGCCCAGGATATTCTGTGATTCCATGAACCACCACATGGATTGTGGCTTTCTACTGGGGAGAATAATTGTATGGACCATGTGAATGAAAATATCATGAGGCCAATTTAAAATAAAGACACATTATGGCTCAGACTTGCACAGTCCATAATCCTCCCTCCAGCTTTGCTTGTGTCTGGATGGAGAACAAGTTCTACTGGAGCTGCTCTTCTGCCTTTACAGGATGGCTTCAGAGCAGGCAGAGACTCAGCTTCAATTGCTGGGCTGATGAACAGAGAAAGTGGCAGAGTAAACAGCCACAGCAAGGCATCTGGTAATGGCAGCCCCTGCAAGGCCCCAGAAGAATGAAATGAGCTATAACACCCAGAGTTAAGTGGTTTGTTTTGCAGTTTTGTTTTGTTTTGGTTTTTTTCCCACCATTTTATAAACTGGAGGAGAAAAACATTGAACAGTTGCTCATTGAAAAATTATCTCAGCACTTCCATGGGCCTGATAGCTTTAGAGCTGAACATACATTTTCAGCTTGTGGATTTTGTACATATTCTTTCACCTAGAAACACATCTCTGAACTTAACTTCTGAAATGAAAGAAGTTCTTTTGATTTATCAGCATCATCCTAAGGAAAGAATCTCTCCCCCTCAAAACTCCCCTAATATCTGAGAAATGGGTAATACTGACCAGGAGCTTGTTTTCAAACACAATCATTAGAAACTAAAAGCTCGTGCTAGTAAGCTACCTGTGAGAATAAATGTCAGTATTCAGAATGAGAAGATGGAAATACCTTACCTGAAGATTTAATACAAGGAATAAATCTTGATTTAGTTAAACTACTGGTAAAACAATCAATCATCTGCACATCACTAAAAAGAGAAAATGGCTCTTTCCACACCCACCTGTTCATAAAATTCGTTGACAATGCCTTCAGTCCATTTGAGGTGCAGGTCCCTGGCTTTGGCTGGGCCATTGATATCTGCCAGCTTGATGCATATCTGACAGGCCAGCAGGCGATCGTTCTCATTGCTCCATTCTATGCCATTGCTGTTCATGTCATTCACCTGGGGTAGGCACAGACATCCAGTTCAAACTAATCAGCCACGGGTTCCTTAGGCAGCCTAAAAACCATCTACAGCTGGTTTGTACAAAGGAAATGCTCAATTTGCATTTTAAAAGCTTAAATTTAAATAATATAAAACTCGAAATGCAAGTAATTAAAACTAACAATGACTGAGAAGCAATGACAACATCGGTATATCAAGACCAGATCAGTGCAGACACTAAAGTGGAACAAACCTTGGCATTAAATTCTGCAAGGAAATCAAAATGCTTCTTGAGGTCTGTGGCAAGGATTGCTTCAATCACTAAGAAACGAAAGCGCTTGAATTCCACGTGATCGAGGTTCGATAAAAAGTTGTATTCTGGTCGTGACAAGAAAAGATTCCAGGCAGATGCAGCATGGTGATTTTCTAGGACTGATCTGTCATTGTAGAGAACAGCCTACAGGGAAAAAAAAACCAAGCAAAGAATCGTAAATTACACAGGGAAGTTTTAAAGTTATAATTCAATATTCTGAAGTTTCAGGGCTAGTCAGAAACAACACCAGGTAAAAATTTTAAAAAAATTATATTTTGTCTTCTAGTTTTGGGCTTAAAGTTACACAAAAATGAATGAGAATGACACAAAAAAAGATGAGGGAAACCCCCCCAAACTTAACAATTAGCAAAGTTCTTTTTTAATTTAAAAGTCCTTAACAATGTCTTAGTGACAGCTACATTCAGGCTATAGGTACACATACAAAAACCACTTAAGACTCTGCACAGTGTATGTGTGGAGCAGTGTGTGATTTATGTCACACAGTGATGTAAAAAAGAAAACAAGAAAAAAATAAGTATATGTTTTTAATTCCTCTTCATTGTGTTGGAAAAACAAAAAACAACAAAACCCCCGACCCAACAAAACCAAAGAAATAAACAAAAAATCATAACAAATTTAAAAACCCCACCACAAAAAGGACTCCAAAACACACAAGAACTGTCATAATGGAAAATAATGTAAATTATCACTAGTTTTCAAAGGGCTATGTGTAATGTTGATGCAGAAATTTTAACTGTAAACAAGCTAACTAAAATATAAAAACAGCAGCATATTTTACTCACAGCTTCCATGTTCATAAAAAACACCCTAGAAAATAATTAATCCACTACAGATTAAACAGAACCTAAAAAAAATCTTCATTTTGCCAATTCTTTTTGCAGTTTTTTGAAGAATGTTTGTATCTTTGAGACTTGGTGATGGATGTCTGTGTAGTTTGGTTTTGTTCCTTCTTCTATGCTGTTTTCAGCAGAAATACACAGGTGCCTACATCCTAAACTCCCTTTGTAATAAGGAATTGTTGGAAATTGATTGGGAAGTTCATTTTCAAAGTCTTTATCTCCTAACAAGCCGTAGCAGTTTGTGATCTATTGATGTTATTATTATTATTTAAGTTTCTTGTCTGTAACTTTCTGATAGATCCCAACAGCCATCATAGCTGCTTGGACAGACCTAGGGCCAGCTCTCCATGAAATAATCCTTTACTCCATCCTACACTGGGTAATGTTACTTTCAACTTTGCAAACTGAAAGCTGTTTCTACATGCATACACAACCAACACATGCAAAACACATCAGAATTTAACAGGAAAGAAAAATAAAAATATTACACAGGTATAGTACACACTAATTCTCCAATTTCTGAAATTAGGCCTTCAATATTTCAACCCTAATCAACTTACTTTAGAGATATAGAATAGAAAAAAATTCTTTATACTGATTTCAGACAGAAAGAAGTAATTTTCTGTGGAAGAGGCTCTTACCTGAGGTGCATTTGTGGCCACTAGGAAAGCATTTGTACGGCCAGGATGATCATAGTCGTGCATGGCAGCTGCTACATACAAAGCCATCAATTCCAGAGCAGGAATGTTTGATGCCAGGCACCCATAACTGTCATCAGTAATAGGACAGCTTTTTGAAGAAGTGTAGCTGACTTGAACTGGGGCAATACCACTGGCTTCATCTAAAAAATAAAAAATATCAAAGTACAAAACCAGAGTATTTTTTAGAACAGTATTTCAGTGATATTTGTAATGCACTATAAATGTGTATAAACAGCCAGACACTGTTGCAAACACTGCTGCTGTCATGAAGCTGAATAATTGTCAAAGACTTATATTTTAAAAAAGAAAAAATCATAGAAGTTTTTATAGATAAACTAATAATTTTGAAGAAAAGTTGAATTGCCATTGAGTTGCAAATTTGTAGCACCAACAGAGCATTTTACTGTTTGTCTCCAACCTGAATTTGTCCAAGGAAAGATTAATCAGCACCTTCCTTAGTATTTCTATAATTTTCCCATTCCTTGAACTTGCAAATCTACAGGAAAACCTGGAGGGGGACAGTGGAAACTACTGCAAAAATAATTAACTCCATTAATTTAGAAATATTTGCATGATAAGAAGATTCACAGTTTTATTATCATCTTTTCCATGGGCAAAGTCACTACTTAAAAAAAAAAAAAGGAAAAGGAATAGCACTTATTTCATCATTGCAAAATATAAAAGGAACTCCTTTGCCTTATAGAATAAGCAAGGACTAAAAGCCTGAAAATATTTATACTGGAAGAGTTTCCAAGCAATAAGATTTTAAATTCTTATTTCAATTTTTCTTTATCTTTGTAGAGGAGAATAAAATTATTGTTATCACTTTTCTCCAGTTAAGTCTCCAGTCTCAAACCATTTAACACTTGGAGAAAGAAAAGGCAATAGGGTGCAATCAATAGAAGGGACAAACTTGGAAAAAAGAGAAAATTCCAGCCCTTTAAAAGCCATATGATTTGTGTCCTGTCTTTTTCTACTACACACTTAAAACAGAGTTCTTGGAGAGTGCTTGATTTTCATTTTTCTGAAATACAAACTATTTAGCATCAAAGTCTATGTTACCAATCTTTTTTTTTTATCCTCTACTTACAGGACACAATTTGGTAAAAATTACCAATTCTAAATTTAAAAGTTAGTTCTGTGAAGTCACAGACAACACAAAAGCAGCTTCACTGGAAGTAACTTCACACAACATCTGAATTTGGAGGAATTATTTCCTGTTCAGGGATGCTTTTATGCAGTTATTGTTGGGGTGGCCACTTCAGTGTTTGACAGTCTGCATGTGATACCTAACTGAAAAGTCTAAAATATTAATTTTTATACTAAAGCCATTAAGGAGAACTTCAATTAAGTTAAATACTTTGGTATTTTTTCTTTGGTCTATTTAACTTTCCAATAAAGTTAAGAAATATTATCCTAATGTATTTCAAATGCTAAAAATACCCTGACTGTGGCAGAATACAGAGGTTTCATTCAGCATAGAAAATGTATTAAGTGAACCAGTTTTTTCTTGGCTAACAACCTAACCATTACTCATCTACTAATTTTTCTAAAAGTCAATTGCATGACATTTCTGAACGGTGTGTGCCTTGTGATTTTTTTCTACTGCCTTATATTAAAGTACAAAAAAAAAAAAAATAGCCATACGAATAATTTGATATTTTCTTCCAGAGTAATTGGGTTTGCCTGCTGTAGTTTCATTATAGCATTCTTCAGCAAAACAAAAGTAACCTGTGTGAATACACACCTATTTCACTCTCCATCATGTGCTCATTTTGGATTTGCTGGAATCCAGGAATGGGCTGTGTGGTCAGGTACCACACTGCATGGAGAACATCTGTGGCATGGATACGATTGTGATCTGAAAATCAGCAAGATACAATTAAAAAACTGTTATCTGAAATGGCATCAAAAGGAATAATAAAAACAAACAAATAAAAAAACTACAAAATGTATTATAAGTGAGGTTTTGATTAAATCTAAAAGGAAAAATAGAATTTAAAATTTTAGTGGTAGGTATATGTATCACTGAACATTTTTAAGAAGGCAGCTAGATAAACATCAAATAATGTCTATGCACACTTCATCCTACCTGGGCCTCAGGAAGGGATTAAATGGCCTTTTAAATCAATAATGGTGAGAAACAAGCATGGCCTGCAATCTGATACCTACAAGCACCTGGGCTGGGCAAACATCTGTGCAGTGGGGAAGTGTGCTTTTTGTTTTGTTTTTTTTTTTCCAATAAATCTGGCTGCCCTGCACAGCAACTACCATAAAAATTCTCTATTTTCTCCTCATTTTGTTAGGGACCTCACCCAAATTTCTGTTAAATCACCATTGACTCCAGTGTGTTTGATTCATCCACTAATTCAAATTCCCTGAGATTACCTTCAAACTCCAAATTAACCCAGTCCCTCCTGCAGTTCTCTAGACCCATTCTAAGCTCTGTCAGTTCATTAAAAACACATCAAGCTGCCTAGAAATAAAATGTCCACAGCAGAGGAGAGCCACAGATATCAAAAGCCCAGGTGTAAGCAGGGAGCACTCACAGGGAATATCCCGGTAGCCGTTTTCAAGCGCGCGGAAATAATTCATGAATTCTTGAGTGGGGATTTTGAAAATTTCAAACAAGCCAGTGTCTTGAAACAAGGTGTAAGTAACCTAAACAAAGATTAAAATTCATTGAAATTTGAAGGAGGTGTTCTGCTTTTTCAACTTTAATAATAGTCTTGCTTTTAAAATTTTTTTCTTGCCAACAGACATGGAAATCACTGAAATTCCAGTAAAGAGTTATTGGAATGCTACTGTCATAGAGACTTATTTAATAAATGTTTAGAACAAAAATGTGGATTTTTATGATTGTCTCAATAAAGAATAATAAAAGCTTTAATGTCATTACTGATAATTCTATGCACAACTGATTTTTAGAACTATACTCCAAAAATTTTTATAAGGCTAAATAAGCCATGCTTTATTCCATTGGTGACCTAAAACCAAGAAAATTATATTCAGACTTCTTATTCAAAACTTGAAATTATCTTAATTATATATTATATTACATATATAATATATTGTATAATTATA
>WBNO01009486.1:0-24608 GCA_013400575.1 Peucedramus taeniatus
GAAGGCTCCAGGGACACCTTAGAGCAGTACCTAAAGGTGACCTACAGGAAAACTGGAGACAGACCTTTTACAAGGGCATGTAATGCCAGCACAGGGGTTGCTGGCTTTAAATTTAATGAGGTTAGGTTTAGATTGGTGAGGGACTGGCACAGATTTCTCAGAGAAGTTGTGGATGTCCCTGGAAGTGTTCAAGGTCAGGTTGGATATGGGGCTTTGAGAAAGCTGGTTCAGTGGAAGGTGGCCCTGCCCAGGGCAGGGGAGTTGAATCTAGATCTTCTTTAAGGTTCCTTTCAACCCAAACCATTCTAGAAATTTGTGATACATCTTCACCCGACTTTCTTTCCATTTCTCTGATGCTTAGGGAGAAATCTTGTGACTGTTTTTACTGATGCAACATGATTTAAATCTACTGCCTATGCGTCACTGTCCTGCACATCCCTATGCAGATCAAGAAAACCTCTGTCTATCTCTCAAGTTTATTGCAACACCATGTCTCAGTTATCCTGGGGAGCACGGAGCTAGAAAGTATCCTGACTATTTTCTTCACAATATTTAAATACTTTAGATGACCCTCTCCCCTCACATGAGTAAAAGCTCCCATATCTTGTTAGGTTCCGTGGTAGCATGAGGAATATTATCACAGATGTTTCTTTTAATACTGTGTAGCTATTCTGTTTCCTTTATCATCAGGTGTTTCCTAATTTCCAGTGATCACACAAAACAACAGAAAGGCTTGCTACTGTATAAAAAATCAGAGCATTAATTTACCAAGGATGAATGAGAATGTCAGTCATTCATGTCAGAGCTAAAAGGAACAATATTCTCTTATTAATAGGGATTTTAAACAGTTATACTATTTAACATTTTAGCTCTGTTTTTTCCTTTCAGATTTGTAAAAGTAAATAAGCATTTTGGTAGAGAGGGACAAATAATAGCTCAGTGATTCCTTTTCTATTTAAAAATGTAACAAGATTGGATAATTTGCATTTTTATTTTATGGTATTTTAAATATATTCATTTAATGACAAAACTTCTGAGAAATCAAAAGTTTTTAAGGTGCTTAGTCTAAAGTTTTTCACTCTAGAAGTTTCATTCTAGTAAGATAGACTAAAAATTATATTTACCTATGTGTGTTTTCTTTCTTGTATAACTTCTGCTGTCACAAAGCAAATAACCTTCCCCTTGACACAGTTTAAGTAAGTCACACAGGAAGCATCCTGCTAAAGAGACAGCAAAATTCTTTTTGTTGCCTATACTTTTGTTATTTGTGAAGAAAGGAGGATGCTTAAGGGGATAACTGAAGCTCAGCTGAAGAGTTAAGAGTGGGTGGGAGTTAAGAAGGAGGATTTGACTTACTAACTGTTGTAGTGTTTGAGACAAGAAAACTGAGTAAACATCCCCTAGAAAGAAAAAAAAATATTTTCTGAAATATATACTTAGAAATAAGTTGTTTTTCTAGAATGCAGATCTCTCAGTGGTAAAGAATGACTGGATGCAAGCTCTCAAAATATCATAAAGCACAGAAAAAAATATATCTTGCCTTCAGTAATGCATCTCTGATGCTTAAGTCCTACTTTGCATTGTGCTCTAGATGATGCTGAAAGCTGAACTTTTCCCTTGTGGGTCTCTCAAGCAAAGAGGCCTACATGTGACTAAAAACTTTTACTTCTCAGATCAAGTCATGCATTAAATGAAGCTGGTTAGCCCCAAGGCCAAATTTTTTAATATACATTGCTGTCACTGCTTAAATGTCATAATTGAAGACATTTCTAGAGCTGGACACTCCTTCAAAAGGTGATATCCACTTAAAGTTTTCCCAAAACTTAGCAAAACCTTCAAATTTCTGTTTTAATTTTTTTCTTAGTTAGGTAGGCTAGATTTTATTGTGGTTAATGGACTCTGATCACACTGGATATGCAGCATAAGACTTTACCTCAGCTCTTCTGAAACTATTCTTGTCCTGGCCTGTATAAGAAATGTATTGCTTAAAGATCAAATAATACTTTCAAATTCAAACAACATAATCTGAAGCTCAGTTCAAAGTTTCAGAGGAGACATAGCTACAGTTTACATAGAGAGTTTGTATTAAATTCTAGTCTCAGTGTGGACTGTGTTGAAACAGCACGATGTGGATTTTTTTTCACTTATTTTCTATTTATCTTTTACAGTCAGTATTTTCCCTAGATTGGACTAGTCCAACCCTGAGTAAAATGGCTAAGAATATTTTTTCTTGCTGTATCAGCTATCATGTTTTTAGTCACTTGAGACTCATCAGTCTTTATTACTGACATATTGTCCTGTATTACTGATAGTTCTATACAACTGTTGCTGTGGTACAGAAATTACTGATTTTTTTTAGGCATTATGAAGCTAATTGCTGTCTGGATATTGATGAAATCATAATATGGCATCAAGGAGCTCAGTGTAAACAGACCCACTAAATGCTCACCTTGCTTTTTGTCCGAGCCCTGTGCTAGCCTGTGCTTATACCAGCACTGACACTGCCCAGGGTAAGTGCAGAGAGCACTTGTGTGCATTGATGACACCACCACAAAACCTTTTACATGACTCTGTAATTCTCAAGTGGCTTGTAAACAAGTGCAGTTTAAATGTGAATGTGAAAACGAAGCTTATTCTGGCAAGATACAAAGGAACTGGAGAAGTGCAATATGCTTTTATGGTTGATGATGTAGCAGCACCATAATTTAAACTTTACTAATGCTCCTGTAGAAATAAAGCCTACACTTCTTTAAAACTGAGTTTTCTTAACGTAAGTACTGCATTTAAATGCAGTATCTGTTGTTTTCAAAAAAATGTTTGAAATAAAACTATACTATACTTTGTGTATGAGGACAAAACAATTGAAAAACAAATTAAAGCTATTGCCATGCTGCTAATGTAGACAAGAGGTAAGGAAACACAAACAAACAAAAATAAAAAAATCCATCAAAAAACCCCAGAGAATCTAAAAGTTTCACGTCAGCCATTCTATATGTTCCTCTCGCCCTTAGCAGGATTCCTGTTTGATTATTCTTGAAATAAGTTCTGATATGTTTCCTGTTTAATGTATCAGATTTATTTATGGTTATATGGTAGCACCAGATGGAAATGCTAAGACCAATTGAAAGTAGTACAGGAGACATTTTAAACTGACAGTGTTAATTACATGCTGAAAAATTCTAGCTTTCCAAGAAAAACAATTTCCAACTTCCAAAAGCTTGCTATTATTTTCATTTAAAAAAAATCAAGTTAAATAAAATAAAAATCTTAAAATTTTCAGTGTTCTGCTTTTGAATAATGTTATCCACAATTTAAAGACAGACAGTCATTAAATAGAAAAAAGATTTGTTTTACATAAAGTAAGAGAGTACAAAAGCACAGCTTTTGTAATTTTGGTAATATTGCAGTTCTACAAACATATTGCATAGTATGTGTAAGAAAATAGTTCCCATCTTTTTATATATACTTCTATACACAAGAAAAGCATTAACATGAAGTTTACAAAACAAAAATGGTTAGCAGACTTTTACTGAGTAGTATTTGGAACAATACAAAACTCAGATTTTGATCCAACTTTCATGTGCATTACAGTGAATCAGCTGATAACAATTCCATAGTCCAAAGTTGGTGGGGTTTTAATTTGTTTTTTATTTAGCAATCATTTGGAATCTAAAAACAAAGCAAAACAAACAAATAAAACAAAACCCCCCTAAAAAGATACATTATGTTAGCAACCAAATATCTCAAACATCCTTCATTAAATCCTTCTAGACATTTATGGCTCTATCTTCCAGACTTAATAACCCTCTGCATCTAAAATAGTTGAAAGTGAATTCTTTTATCCAATCAAGACAATTTTGCAAATAAACCAGTATAACTTCATTTCAAAGAAGCAACATCTTGGCATGTTTTCTTAGGAACACCAAAAGACCCCCATATGCATGAATAGTAATGTAACTGCAAGACACTGACAAAAAATTTAAACCCTGGAAAAAAGTGAAAATCTACAGCTCAAAATGCTGCACAAATCTAAACTATGTTACATTTCATGTTGTAATTACAACTTTTCATCTCTTCATTCCAACAGAATTAGTAGAAACAGCAGTGTCATAGTGTTGGATATAATAGAAGTGTCTGTCTTTGGTCTTAACACTTAACCAATGAATGAACTGCAATACAAACCCTACAGCTGACAGTGCTCAGAGAGGTTGGCTGATGCTTTTACTTTTTTCTTATATTTTTTTCTTTTTTTTTTTAAACAAGAAAGAGACAGCATCCTATAATATGACACAAATATTTTTACAGGAGATAAATCTATCATATATATTAAATACATGTAGCCAATAAGGTCTTTGCAGATATTTCATTGCTGTCATAAGGATGGCATCTTAATTTTTTAGTATGGTTAATGCATTGAAATCACTTTTCAAATACTCCTTGAAATCATGTGGGCTAGAAATACTTTTTAAAATAAAAACTTTTTTCTTCCCTTCTTACAGTTTTCAGTGGATTTAAGAAAAGACATCAATATTAGGAAATTCATCCGAATATAAAGACTTTAGGAAACTTGTTATTCTATCTCATAGGTTGTTGACACTCTTAAATATACTCTACTTCATATTGATGGGACTCCAATAAAGAATATCCTAACTGTGCAGAGCTATGTGAACTTACTGGGTAGGTTTTTTGGAGTCCAATGTACTATCCACATATCACTTCTGAGTTCTCTCCATACAAAGTGGCAAATTATTTCACTCTTGCTGTTAAAATTAATCTAGTAACAAAAGGGGTTTTTTCCTACCTGCCCATTCCCAACCAATTTGGTGTAAAATTTAAGGTTGGGTCCTTCCATCCAGTGGACAGAGACCTTTTTTAAACAAATAACAGGTAAATAATCTCAGAAGGTGAAGAACAAACAAATAAGAATTTTTCATTGGAAAATTCATGGCAAAGTATCTGCACGTCATCCTGCAGGTTTATTTGAGGAGAAAAAAAACTCCTTATCTTACCTGTATTCAAATTTTAGGAAGCCCCATTTTAATTCACCAAATAGATTAGTTACTATATTTGTTCATCTTTTAAGCAACAGGTGCATGTAGGTGTGCACAGATAATGAATACATATAGATGTGTCCTCATACATATCGTTATACTTTTCCTCCTGAAATTCATGACTGTTGCTCTATCATTCTATTACTTGTGTGCATAAGAAAAAGACATCTATATCCCTACAGTTAAAGGGTGTATTGTATGGCTACACTTTTTCATGTTTTTCATGTCACCTTCTTTGTCATCTGCAATTCTTTTTGTCCCTCTTACTATCTGAAAAATCCTCATGTTCTAATATATTTTCTTGCAATATTTTCTAGTATATTTTCTTTCAAAGAAAAAAATCTCAAATAGACAACAAGTCACTGTTAACAGCCTTCTGTTGAAGACATAAAATAATAAATTCAAAATCTTCATTTAACTGTTAAAACCAGCAAATACAGAATTCTTGCTATGGGGTAAAATTCACACCTCTGAAGAGGGCCAATGGTAAGGCAAGCACCAGTCAAGCCGTTGACACGTCTTGTGCTGGTCTTCTGCACAGGAGTGAATTTCACCAGAAGTGAAAACAACGTCAACCTCATTAGGTGGTAATAAGATGCCAAGACAATCGCCGTACTAGTTTGCTCATTTTAATTTTTTTTCTCTAAAAAATATATTTAAAAAAAAAGTGTGTAGAAATACCCACCTTGCACCATCTCCCCTGGCTTTAGAATTACTTTGCAAAAGCCCTCATTTCATTGGTGATCTTAGATTCAGAAGTCTCTAAAAATACAAGCTTGGTGATGCAATTTAAATAATAAAATTAAAAAACACACTTACCTCACACAATCAAGCCATCTTCCACAATAGGAAACATTTTTATACTGTTTTACTTTCCTGGGTTCTGCAAGTTTCAAGATACTCTTGTTAATCAATGCTGTGACAAATTTACCAGCAGCATACCAAAGCATTTTTTATAAGATTTCAATTAACAATCAAGCCAAATAAGTATGAACATTGATACAAGAAAGAAATCCCATGAAATTTGTCAAAAAAGAAAGTCAGCAGTGAGATCTGAGTGCAAATGTGGCTGCATAATTTAAACACAGACCTGGTAAAGGTAATGTAATATTGACGTACTTTCTAATACTGAATATGATATGTGGTTTTATATGTACTACTATTACTTTGAAACCTCAGCAGCAGATGGTAAACAAAAGAGAATAATAAATGTGAATGTCATACAAGTTGTTAGTGCACTGCTTCTCAGCACCACACGTTACATTGCTACCAATGTTTGTAATGTGTTCAAGTGGCAGCAAAGAGAGAGTCAGAAAATGGGCAAGATGTACCTTTGAAGATTTCTCTCTTGGTTTTGTATTTGCCAATTACAAGAACCTTGTGAAGAGCAATACACTGTTCATCAAACATATCATCAGAATTTCCTTCTTTACCCTGTTCTTCTTTTCCAGAAACTATATGTTCTACTTAAAGCAATCGCTTCACATGCAATGGCCACAAAAATATTATATAAGGTCATTTAGATCTGACAAACAAGAGCATGTCTTTTTAAGTTTTAAAGTAATATTGCTGAGCATTTCCAAAATTTACCTAGTGTACAAAACACTAGACTTAGTAGACAAATAGTAACAACACATTTTTAAAGAAACCAAACTCAGGGAGGAATTCTGTCTCTTTTTGTATTAAAAACCATTTACTGAATTTGTTTAGTAAAGCAAGCATCACACAATGCTTTAAAATTTTAAAATTCAGGGATAAAAGTTTACTTCCAAAAAGATGAATGGAAAATTGTGCTTTCAGACAGTAAAGTTATTTATCATACAGGGGGAACCAATTAATATCACCATCAGATTCTGGGTAAATTAATGTACTCTCTCTCTGTCTCTCTAGATATATATTTATGTGCAGTTCATATCCAGGTCCTGCAAAAATCTAAAACTATGTGCTTCACTTCAAGTAGCAAAGGCACCTGTGTTATTGTCCCTTTTGGAAAATAAGGTGATCTTATGTTCTAGGTTTCCTGATGAAGAATACATTGTTTTCTGGATGTCTCTCTCCCATCTGTGTGTCGAGTGGCAGCACAAACCACAGGAGAAGGCAGCGCTGTACTCCTGCTTACAGTGGAAGAAGTTGCTCTGCAGCCGTTTGGAGCGTCGGACTTGTCACAAGGGAAACCCAACTGAACTGTGAAGCAGAGGGATAGTAACAAAAGGCTATTCTGGTGTGAGGATAAAACGGAGTCATTCTAGCTCCACAAGCAGATGTTGCTACTGGATTGACATGTGGAGCCTGCTCCTGCTGGGGACAGGTAAAGTTTACCATTGGGACAGGCGCAGAGCTCATAGATAGTCTGGCGAGGAGCTGAAGAGCTGGGTGAGGAGGAGGAGGAGAAGGAGGAGGAGGATGAAAAGGAACCCACTGGTAGATTTCCCAGGCGGATTGTATCTGCATTTAAAAATATCTAAAAAGAGGAAGAAAAAAAAGAAATACATAAATTTCCATCAGCAGTGAGACATACTTTAAAGAAGTGCTTTGAGGCAGCTGTGATTTTTTAGAAATATATTTAAAATTTTAGAAATATTTTATTAGATGTATTATAAAGACATATTAGAAATTACTCTTTTTAGAAATAAAGAAGCTGTCAGCATTTATTGTTTTTCAACTCCGTGTAGTCATTTCTGCATCATTAGTCATTATGAAAATATATGCAATTACTTCACCGACATGTTTATTCAGGTACAAATATTATTATACAAAAACATTTAGACAATATTCTTGAGTAGGTTGAATTTTCACTTGTACATTTTATGATTAACATTTATTCATTCATAGCAGCAGCATATACTTGCTCTGGCATAATTTGTATTTTAATAAGTGTGAAGTGATATTAAAGCACATTCCCCAGTGTGTTCCTGTAAGCTGTTGAAAATATGTGCTGAACTGTGCTAAATTATAGGGGCTTAACAATAGCTACTTCCAGAGAATAATTAAATGAGGTTACAAAGACATATGCACGAAATAAAGAGCTTTTTTTGACCTAAATTAAGAAGAGGAAAGATTTCAGGTTAAAGTCTTATTAAGAAGGTCATCGAGATATTCCCATTTGTTTTTGAACATTGAATATGATTAAAAAATATTGTGGGTTTTTCAATCTGCCATTGAAAATAACATGAGTCAGTATGAAACTGTAGATACCAGTAACATTAAGGAATCTGTGTTGAGTTCTCCAATCCTTACACTTACATTTGCAGAAAACTGCATGTCTTCTACTGATACAAACAGATGAGTGTCCAGCTGCTCAGAATTTATTTTTTATTTATGGAAAGAGTAAATAAGAGCTAAAGTAAAATCAGTCATTATCTCAGGAGCAAGCACACTAAGAACTTCTGGAAGACAGCTAACAAATCAAAATGGCTTTAAACTCTGGAGGTGACACTTGAAGCTTAGGATAAGGTGAGTTCCTTAAATACTTGCTAGTGTTTTTTATAGGGTATCTAAAATCAACGAAGCCAACTTGACATCATTGCGCCACAATGTTTACAGTACATGTAAAGAACCTAAAGAAATAGGGAAAGCATTGTTTTTTTTTTTAATTTTTTTTTTTTTCTACAGGAGATAAGTATTATTTAATTATAAAATAAGTGGTATATGGCAGCAAAGCAGTACAGAACCACTACTGAGCTTCTGCCATTGAGAAGTCAGGAATAGCAGGAATAGCAGTCAGGGAAAAAATAAAGTTTCTGGATAAAATTCCATACAGGGATTGATGCATAGTCATGTTTCCATCCACAGCAGAAGCATTGTAAATGACTGAAATTATTGAAAGTAATGTAGTCTGAAAATAGCCCCAAACACTACAACTTCCCATCACTGTAAGTTCTCCAGCTCCCACAGTAATTATACTGCTGTGGGAGGAAATACTCACTAAAAGGGACAGAAAGGGAGAATCTCAGAAGCAAAGGGGACATCTGCATGTCACAATGCCTGCTTTAATTCACACTGTGACTGATGGAGGAAGTGATCACAAAACTAAAATGCAGCAAATTATTATCTTTGTTCTGTAACTTATATAAAAAAGTAATTATGTATTTAGACACACATACACACAATGTTGCTTGCAAAGTCCAGTATTACAGACCTGAGACAATTAGTAGTCACAATCCCTGCAGAAATAGTTTTTATATAAGAAATGTGGATGGTGTTGGGAACAATTTATTAATGTTCTGCTAGAGCTACAACTGAAATAAAAATAAGATAACACATGTTAAAACATTCAGCTCAGCTAAGAGTAACTGTGAAAGTAACTATGTCAAATATAATACGAAAACAAAATAACTGATGAGGAAAAAAAGTTTAATAAACTAGAAACTAGGAACTGGTAAAATGTAGGAAGGAAACAAAGGACACAATAATGAATGGAGTGACAAGTAATTAAAAGTATTCTTTCACTTCTCATATCAAGAAAAAACAAATGGCAACAGGGTCATTATTAAAGTAGCAACAGTAGAGTTCCCAATTGCATTGCATAAAAATCCAGTAGCATTTAACAATGCAAGGTTTATATAAGTGTATATTTTGTACTAAATAATGCTCAGCATAGTTCTGTACTTGGAGAGAGATCAAAAATTGATGTCAGAACATGACTGTGATAAAATACTTTCAATTTCAACAGTAATTCAACAGGATATTAAACTGGAGCCAGTAATGTCACATACTTTTAACCAGCAGTTCTTGATAACTTTTAACAAATAGAGCTAAAAAAAAATAATCTGAGTGGCATTTTGGACTATTAATACTGACTTTCAGTAAGCCTTGTGTCATGGTTTAACCCCAGCCAGCAGCCATGTGCCACACAGCCACTCATTCACTCCCCCACCAGAAAGATCAAGAAGAGGTTGGAAGGGTAGAAGCTGGAAAACTCATGGGTTGAGATAAGAACATTTTACCAGTGAAAGCTATGCTCACAAGCAAAGCATAATATGGAATGTATTCACTGTTTCCCATGGGCAGGCAGTTGTTCAGCCATCTCCAGGAGAGAAGGGCCCCATCACATGTAATGGTGACTTGGGAACACAAACATCAGCACTCCAAAGGCCCTTTCCCTTATTCCTTCTTCCCCCAGGAGCTTTATATAGAGATCCTGATGTCATGGAGCATGGAATGTCCCTTTGGTCAGTTGAGGTCACCTGCCCTGACTGTGTCACCTCCCAGCTTCCCATGCACCCCCAGTTTCCTCCCCAGCATGGCAGTATGAAAAGCAGAAAAATCCTTGGGTCTGTGTAAGCCCTGCTCAGAAACAACAAAAACATCTCTACATTATCAACCTTGTGTTGAGCACAAATCCAAAACACAGCCCCATACCAGTCACTGGGAAGAAAATAAACACTGTCCCAGCCAAAACCAGCACACCTTGATATACTTGGAATACCAAAGAAGAAAAGAAAAAGACTATTTCTACGGAAGCTGGAGACATTAGAATATCATATATGCAATAATAAAAATCACTTCAATATAGAAGATATGAGTGTAAGGCAGTCCAACAAAATACAGGATGAGGCCTTTATACTTTTGGCAGATTGTGTGACTGGCCTTTTTAACAGCTTAGCTGCAGTCATGACTGGGAAGGCTCATGAGAAATTTGTAATACAAAATTGAATGAGTATAAGAGACATGTTTTGATTGAAACAAGAATTAACTTAAAAAAACAGAGGGCCTATGTGTCAGAGATCTGGCTGGAGTTAAATTTCTAGAAATTTATTATTTTATTTCTTGCAAGCTCAATAATTTTTCTGTTTGTTTACATCAGGACAGCTACACTTCTACAATCTATAACTGCAGGTGTTTTGTAGTGTACTGTTTCAAGACTTTAATCCAGAGCACTTTACTCTGATGTGCATTACCATACAATGTAGCTTAGTTATTTTGCTCCTCAAATGAAATGATTTTTATATGCATAGCTGTGCAGCCTCCTCCGCTTGTACTTACAAACTTCACACTGTGATGTACAACAGTCCAGGTTTATCTGGTATCATAATCCTGCATGGTACCTATCCAGTCCTGTCCCAGCATGCATCTCAGAACATCTGGTGAGCAATGTGGGCACTAGGATATGATGTCTGATAAAAATTGAACTGGCTTCTTGAGAGGGTGATATCTGCTCCAGTGAGTCCAATTTAGTTCCATCCCTGTAGCTACACCCTGGTGAAGCCTGAGTCTAAAAGGATTAATAAAGATGGTTTAAGGCAGTATTAAAATCTACCTTGTACATATGCTGTCAAGGTTATAAATGAAGGACAAAATTTAGAGATGCAACACTACTATCTATTAGTTAAGCAGGAATCCAAGTATACCACCAGAGTATCCCAACACATTAGGAATTTCAGTGTACATCTTTGATGATATACATTTTCTGTCCTCTGATCTGCTAAAAACTGAAATTCATGGGTGAAAAGTCCTCCAAACCCAGCAAAAATTAAACTACTTACTGTTTTATGCCTGATGTTATCAGATGTTTAAAGAGAAGGCAAGAAATGGCAAGACAAAAAATTAAACAATATGATGTTTCTAGGGAACACTGTGTCTAGATGACAGTAGTTAATGGAAGTGCCTGTGTACATGGTCTTTCTCTAATCTGTTTTACTGTGAGAGGTATGAGATAAGCCATTAAATACCTCACATGCATCAAGGCAATGTAGGCCATACTCCTTCATACTCCTTCTGAGAGTCTCACTCCTCAGCAGATAAATAGGCCCAAATAAAACCAAGCCTTCATTCATTCTTGAAACATTGTAGGAGGCTGACTGACAGATTGCAAGATGGAAAAGGCAGCTGCTACTCAGAGAAATGTTATTTCAAGGAGAGCATAATGCTGAGCAGCATCATGCGCTCTAAATACTTAAGGTTTAGAAATCCCAGATCATTGCTTTGTCATGAGCATCTTAGTACAGAGAAAAATACATTAGTTCTATATTGTTTAAAAGTAGATCCAATTTCTGACTAATTAAAGAATCAAACTGAATCAGCCTAGTGTATGTGATAAGAATGGAAAAATTGTACTCCTTTTATATACACTTTTTGCTAACGAAGATCTGCCTTTCACCTGCTCATCAGACTATTGTTAATCTGAAAGCTGAGAGGGAAAGGGAGACAGAAAATATAGATTATCTACAAAACAAAGAACTAAATGGAAGGAGCAAACTTTCAGTGGGAAATACGTAGGCATGAGGTAAAAAAAATCAAATACTTGTACAAGCCTTAAATACAGAGATATGAACCTGTCATGTATAAAATTCTCCAATGGGTCTTAGCCAAGTCAGCAAGTGACAGTTTGAGTTGATACAGCTAAATTAAAAACTTAGAATTTATAGGCAATGAAGAATTTTCTGTATATTTTCTGTATATTATGTATTCTTTGATCAAACAGGCAACTCCATAGGGCTGCAAAGGCACATTTCAGTCTAATGCAGATAAGAAATGGCAGGAAACTGGAGGAAATGTGAAAGAAAAGAAGGAAATCTGATAGGTGGGTGTTAATCAACCACTATGAGAAGACACCGTAGTGATGTCTCACTAAATAAAATTTTGGATTCCCTTAAATATTCAATTATTCTGAATTACAGGAATGCAAGGTTTTTTCTCAGTCTTTTTGCTATTCTGCATAGGCTAACAGAAGCATCCTACAATGAAGATTACACAGATTAGGTCACTAGATTCTACTACGTAATTTTCATATGCTGATGTGTTTCAATATTCAAGGTTAAGATGAACTATAGGACAAATTGAAATACTTTAGTTTGCATGGACCATTTATTCTAACAGTTATCTGTGGCTTTCATTAAATCTAAATGATAGTTCTGACAAATGGAACAAAAAATCGTAATGAAAAATTAAAATATTAACTTGATAGCATATATACTGGAAAATATAAGCATAAGGTGGCACAATATTTGGAACCATATTGGTCCTAATGATTATTAGTTTTGAGGAACAGTTAAACAGTGAAATTAATGTAATGACTGAGATGAAACTGAATATACTAAACATTCAGAGAAGACCAAAGTATTGAGTACAAACTGTGTACTGAAAATGTATTCTCTGCAGTGCTAGGATCAGTTGACCACAAGTTAAATGAGACCTTCAGGTCTAAGGGGGGCCTGGTGTGGTGAATGTTCTCTTTCTGAAGATTATACCTGGTACACCTGAGCAGAATCACCCTGGCAGCATTGTCCCCATTCCCATCTCCATGTTATGAGTACAACAACTGACAACTGAAAGAGATTTGAAAAATAACATATCTATATGTTAAAAATAACATTGTACATTAGTGAAGTGTACAGTTCATTCTTGAATGGAAGAATTTATGTTCTGACTAATCAGTACCAGGGAGTGTTTGTGAGAGTAAGGTTTCATTTTAAGCACAAATTTTTGTAAATTTAATACACAAAAGTATATATTGGTATTTCTGAGTTATAAGCCAAATACAATACATGGGTGCTACTGAAGAAAAACACTTTCTGGTGCATTTATTCTTTCTGTTACAGAAATAATTTTCAGTCTTTGCAAATTCATTCAGTCTTGGACAGATGTGACTTCTTTGTGGTTTATGTACACAGTCCAGAAAAGAAAATGTACTTGGAATATTTCGTGCTTAATTTATGGAGTACAAATACTTGATTACCATTCAAATAATCATTAGATTAAAAGGTGATACTAATTAAAAAAAAATTATATAATAAATTATTCATTGTCACTTTTACCTTTCTAATAAAATTCCTTATGGTGTGGATCTTGAAAATTTGGCCATGAAAAAACATTTAAAATATTGGTGTTATCAGCTAAATTGCTTTTCTTTTGTATTTTTGCATGTAAACTGGTACATAACAGTGGTTTTTTCTATAAATAAACTACACACAAATAACTGGTTTGAAAATGAAAGGGATTTTTAGAAAATAATATGCATTTGGTTTTAAGTATCTGTCAAAACATCCTAATAGAATTTTTTAAACCTATAATTAAAAAAATACATTAAAAAATCCCTTCATTTTTACTAATCTCTTTCTTCACAGACAGTAAGAAGTCAACTGCTTAATACCATGAAAAAGGCTTTGAAAACAAAATGCAACACATCTATTGGTAATTTTTGGTGAATAAACAGTGGATCTTTGAGCTCTAGAGCCTGCAATTGCTTATTGTCTGTTGAACTCAATTCATGCATACAAACATTTAAATTTTTTTGCATACATTTAATCTCAGACATAACTTGGTTGAATTGAATTCATCTATGAAATGCTTCTGTCTTTGATCAAACACTCCTCCATAGTTATGGCAAGCAGCATGTACGACAAGGTAATGAAATTTGAGTGTATCTACTTAATTTAAAACGTCCTGTTTATTTTTTATTTTCTGTTTCAGAACACAAAAAAAAATCCCCAAAAATGCCACTAAATGCTTTAAAGTGGTATAGTTATTTGAGCTTACAAGTGAAAATTACTGCAGTTTTATTAAATATTATTGAATCTTAATTATTCATCTCTGTGTTAAATGCATCTCCTGGATTTAGAAATTGATAGGATTATAGATCAAATGTTACTACTGTATGCATTTTTTAGGCTCTACAAAACAATATTGTCTGTGTGTTTCATTAAATGTGCTGTGCTAAAATGGTAAATATAAACTTGGCCTCTTGTCTGCCACACTGATTTTGAGTAAACTTTGTCTTTTAAAGAATATTGCTCATTTTTAATGTGACACCTATAAGCCTTACCATAATGAGGGATCAGCCTCATTATGCCAGAAACAACAAAATATACTTTACAAATGATGCTATGATAGAGTGTAATTTGACAGGGAAATACAAGGGCATAAAGAGGTAAATAGGAAAAAGGTCATAGACAAGGTGATTAATATGAATACATTTGTAAAAATGAGAAGCCTCTGTACATCTTTCTCCTTTTTATTGACTTCATCTTTGACAGTCAACAGGATGCAATGAAAGTGCAAACCTAACTTACATAGAAGCTCCTTGGAAAGACACATAGCAGCTGCTCAAGATTCCTAAGAGCTGAGCCTGCTTAGCAGCCTTCTGCTTCAGAGACTGATGCAGCCAATGCCCCAGAGTGCTGTGCAGCCCTTCAGAGGGGCCTCAGCAGGCTGGAGTGATGGGCAGAGAGAAACATTCTGAAATTCAGCAAAGGCAAATCCAGGATCCTGCACCTGGAAAGGAGTAACCCCATGCACTAGCACAGGCTGGGAGTGACCTGCTGGAAAGCAGCTCTGTGGAGAAGGACCTGGGAGTTCTGGTGGACAGCAAACTGTCCATGAGCCAGCAGTGTGGATGCCATCCCATGAGAGAGGCCAATGCTGTCCTGGGGTGCATTAGGAAGAACATTGCCAGCAGGCTGAGGGAGGTGATCCTGCCCCTCTACTCAGCCCTGGTGAGGCCACATCAGGAGTGCTGTGCCCAGCTCTGGGCTCCTCAGGGCAAGAGAGACATGGAGCTCCTGGAGCAGGTCCAGTGGAGGGNGCTCCTGGAGCAGGTCCAGTGGAGGGCAAAAAAGATGAGTAAGGGATTGGAGCATCTCTCTTGTGAGGAAAGGCTGAGGGAGCTGGGCCTGTTCAGTTCAAGAACAGACATCTGGGAGGGGACCTCATCAATATCCATGAGCATCTGCACGAAGGGTCTCAGAGAAACAGATCCAGACTCTTCTTTGTGGTGCCAAGCAACAGGTTAAGAGGCAATGGGCAGAAACCCTTTCACAGAAAATTCCACCTAAATATGAGAAGGAACTTCTTTACTGTGTGGCTGACTGAGCACCATCACAGATTGACCAGAAAAGTTTTGGATTCTCCCTCACTGGAGATATTCAGGAACTGTCTGGACACAATCCTGTGTGCTCTAGAATGACCCAGCTTGAGCAGGGAAGTGGGACCAGATGACCCATTGTAACTTGACCCATTCTGTGATTCTGGATAGACAAAACTATTACAATTAGTTGTTAGGCCAGTGAGTGAAGACCATCAAACAGACCTTTCAGCTTGCTATCTTTATACAATTATGTGTTTCAGGTTAAATTTCAACATTTTTATGTCTAGTAAAATTAAGTATCTACAGAATTCATAATTGATTTGTACTTTTGCATTACACTTTTATTTGAAAAAGCAGTAGTGAACTAACAGTCATTGTGCTGAATTTCGACAAGAAATGATCTTTTTCTTATGTGAACCAGTGGATTCAGCTGTAGCCTGGAGCTTCACATTTCACGTTCCTTGTAAATGATTGCTGCTTTAAACCATTGGTTATGGTTTATTTATAGAATAATACATAGTTCACAATTAAATGCCAAGTTATAATTGAATCAAAGGATTCTGCTGATGCCTCGGCTCACAAGGGTGCAGCTCAAGAGCTTTAGAAAGGGCAGCAGAATCTGAATCTAAATTACAGCCCCCAGTATTCAGTCTGGGATCACACACTATGATGCATAATAGGGCTAAAAGGATTATTATAATACTACAGTAAATAAAAAGAAAATGTATCAAACAGCAGAATTCAGGATGCTTGCAGAGGCATTCAGTTTGTGATGTGGGAGGCTAAAGATTATACTGCACAGAAATAAAGCTAGACGAAAAGTATTTCATAAACACATTTATGTTCTTTAAAATATTCTGAAGTTATTCTTAAATAAAAGGAAAATCTATTTTTCATAGTCAGTAAATGCATAATGCTCTGTAACATGGCTATAAATGGTTGATTCCAGGCTCCACATAGCCATTTTCTGTCATAATAGGGCAATAACTTTGCTAGAGAAAGAAAATACTGATTCACATATGATGAGTTTTTGAAAAAGCTTTTAAACATTAAATAATTAAATTATTTAACTAGAATAAAAATAGTAAAAAAGCCCTTGCATGTCTTTCTAGTACAAATTGTCTTATCATGAAAATGGTTCACAGATGCAATTCATGAATACAACACTAATTTATTTGTGGAGGAAACCTGACTTATAAGGCATTCAATTCTTAGGCTAAAATTATTATTTTTAATACAGATACTTTGTAATTTTAGAATGTGTTTTCTTAAAAATGAATAATGGTAAAACCTTTAAATAATTTTTTTAATATTGTCTGCTAATGTGGTTTATCTGTTGGGCTGTAAGCCCCCCAAAAAAATTGATTGAAAAGCAATCAATATTTTATTGTATAGATATTTAATCCTTTGAATGTTTACCCTGGTTCCTCACACCAGGCAATAATTAGTCCAGCAATTCCCTAATGTGGCCACAGTAACTTTGCACAACAGCTAACACTGTGGTGCTGATCCTACGCCTTCCAAAGTGTTTCTGCATTTTCCTCTAACCCTCTCCAGTGGAAGAGATTAAACAGTGGACTATAGAGGCATTGGTCAGACCTCAGGATACAATTTCTCTGTGGACTTCGGCTACAGTTCATTTCAGATCTTACTGAAATTGCAAGCATTCAGGACTTTGAACTTTGTCAGATGTATGTTTATTGAACAGTTCATTCGAAAAGGTTGGTAATTTGTTTTCTGATAATTTTCAATCTATGTAGGAAATCATAGATGTGCAAAGTCCTATCACACAGAAAAAATACTGATTTTAATAAGAGGGTCAGGGAAGTCAGCTTTTCACTGGCATTTTTTTACTACAAAAAATTTAATTCTGAATTGAATTCCAGTTCTGAATAATACACAGTGTAGTCATTTTATCTTTTTCTTGGATTCCCATTGTCAAAGTACAACTGAGGTCATAGGACATTATTTCAAAAACTACCTTAAATAAAACAAGAAGTCATGCAATTAAATCACAGTGATGATATAGAGAAAAAACCTAATGGATCCACAGATAAAATATTTGTATGAAGAGCTGTATGACACAAAACAAAGAGAATATAGAAACAATCATTGCTAAAAGAATAATGGAAGGCTAAGAAAAGGTAACAGTCTTTCCATTGGCTTCTTTCTTTTTAACTTTAATTTTAATTTAAGTTTTACATTTCCCCTCTGGCAATATCATGAAGGGAAAGAACAAAGAAATACATTCTACTTGTAAAATTTATGTTAATAAATGTAGGAAACACAATAGATTTGGCCAGGTAGGGATTTATGAAGGGAAAACAAGGCGGGTTACAGGAAGCTCTAGACTCAAAAATACCCACAAAAAGGACAATGGTGAGGCAGGACAACATTTGCTATTAAAAGAGGATTAGATTTTTTTACTTCTATCTCAGCAATGTTAAGAAACAGTAAGAGGTGGTAAGTAAAGATGAGAGACTGGAGGAAGAGCTGATTTTGGAGAAACTCAAAAATAAGGTGGGGCATGTAGTATATAAATATTTGAGACTCCAAATTAGGAAAATATAGTGCTTTAATTATGCTGGACAGATACTTGCATCAATAAAAAAATGTTATCAAAATAGGCTTTTGATGCAATATATTGGCCAAAATATTCTGCTCTGCACTGCAGTGCAGAGTATGCAGTCCAGGGGACTATCTGCCACAGATGTGAATGTTGGTTTTGTTTGGTTTTGCTTATGTAGGATAGTATGTAAAATATCTGGAAACATTTGGTAGAGAATACAAAAACAAACACAAAAGGCAAAAAATTTCTAAAGAGCTCCATTCACAGTAAGATATTTACATTATGGATTTCCAAAAATGCTGTACTGTAGAAAGCCCCTCTGAGAACAATTTGAAAATCTATCAATTTCTCCAAAGTGCCTAACAGAAATTTGAGAGTTCTTGATAGCATTCAAGAAGTTTTTGCCTTTTTTTTTTTTGTTATATCATTTTATGGTCTGAAGATAAAAGGACTTCCATACCAGCAATCCTTCATGCATTTCTGCAATACATAGATTGCTATCCCAACAAGTGACCCAATTTTGAATCATTTGCATGAGTTCACACAGGTTTACATGTGAAGAATCTTTATCAAAATATTTTTATGTCAATCACTTATAACTGATCTCTGAAACAAGACACTAATGAAACAGGAAAGAAAATATGATGGAAGTACTCTGTCTCTCTTGCAGAGATAGTAAAAGATTAAGGAGTTAAACCACAGGTATAGAAAATTTTTTAAACCTCTTAATCATGGTTTAATGATTAATCCAAATTCTCTGTTTTATTTTGACAAATTAATCCAAGTTATCTTTTTAATAGTATCACTTAACCAACTCTGTTCCATGGAAGCTTTGTCTTTGACTCTTTACAAGTAATTCTGATCCGTATTAACTAAGTTTATTTTCAGTGTGAATGAAACGTACAGATTCATATCTTTGTAAAAAAGGAAATAAGTATTAATAGTTGAACAAGCTAAACCAAAATTACTTTAACAAAGGCAAATGCAGAACACTTTTTATGTTGTTTACCTTGCTGTTGAATAAACCCTCCTCACACTGTTTGTGTTAAGCTGGGCAGAGCTGTAGAACATTTCTCCGCTGGCTGAACTTACCTCCCCTTCTGTGGACTGTAAGTGCAGTTCTTTCCTACAGGTAGCCTTTAAGTCTCCTGCAGCTGCGTTGACTTGCACTCCCCTGGGTGCTTCCATCACCAAAGATCTAGTAGGAGATTCAAGTCTGAAAAACAAAAACAATCACTGAGAAAAAATGCCCTGAATTGAACCACCAAAAGCTTCCCAGCCTCAAAACCCACAATGCAGGTAGATATTAACATATTTTGAAAGGTAACAAAGAAAAAACAGATTATATGTGTGATTCTATGACTGCCTTTTATGACAAAGAGAAAGAAAAAAGTTAAGCGTTTAAGAATATACTGATATAAACTGATCTGCTTAGTGATGCTTTCTGGCACTAGCACTTAATGCATCCAACTGTACTAATACTGAAATATAGGTACTTGAGAACTTGCACATCTCTGTTAATGCTTCTGTAATGACAGTTTAATACAAAAATCTTCTTAATGACTGATGAGAAATGTTTAACAAAATAAAAAGAAAACAAAACCTTTAAATGTTTAAATGATGGGAAACTGGCCAAAATTACTTTTCCTTGACAGACTCTTTCATGTTTTGGGTATGTTTAGCACTTCATGTATGAAGAGAGGAAAATAAAATCTGTTATGTTGCTATTATTTGGGGGCATTGTGTTCTCCAAAATACTCATTATATTCATATAACCCTGTTACAGTATGGTTAAGACTCGCAGTACTGCTTCTTGGTATCTTTACTCAAAGCAATTCTTGTTCTACTGTCAGTCTTTCTGCTTCTCACTTCTTTTTGCTCAAGGTCCTCCTTCAGCCTTGATGCAGAACTATGACACTTTTTAGCTGTGCTTTCTCATAGTATTGCAGAGATTTCTCTTGAAAGGGAAGTAGTAATGCAAAGATTTTGTAGAAAACACGCTCACATGCTGAATAGGGAAAATGACAGGATGAAAACTGTACTGAATGAGGAAACAATAACTCAGATTCTGAATGTGTTCAGTTGTAGACTCATTGCATAGCACATAAGGGAGGGAGACAAAATTTTTTATCTATTTATAACTTAGCAATATAATGGCAGGACACAGTTACACTTTACCTGAACAAAGGCTTTTTGTAAGATGAAATATGTTAATGATAAAAACGTCTAGACTGAGTAGCTTGAAGAAAACACTGCATTTCCCTCTTCAGCAAAGTGGTCATAGCTATCCAAAAATATAATGAGGTACTAGATGTATAATGGAGAGAGTAGTTTGACAGAGAATTTTGATGTAGAAAAGCCAGATAAAGTTTGTCAAGCAATGGAAGAAGAGAATTTCAAAGTTTTTCAACTTTTGCATTTTTTAAGTACAGAGAACGGCACAGGATTACCATTTTAAAACCAAAGTGCCACATTTGCATGCAAACAAAGTCACTGAGATGGTGTCTGTGAAACATTTCTGTTTGTTGCATGTCACTGACACTCAATAGGCAAAGGAAAAAAAGAAAGAAAAGAAAAGAAAAGAAAAGAAAAGAAAAGAAAAGAAAAGAAAAGAAAAGAAAAGAAAAGAGAAGAAAAGAAAAGAGAAGAGAAGAGAAGAGAAGAGAAGAGAAGAGAAGAGAAGAGAAGAGAAGAGAAGAAAAGAGAAGAAAAGAAAAGAAAAGAAAAGAAAAGAAAAGAAAAGAAAAGAAAAGAAAAGAAAAGAAAAGAAAAGAAAAGAAAAGAAAAGAAAAGAAAAGAAAAGAAAAGAAAAGAAAAGAAAAGAAAAGAAAAGAAAAGAAAAGAAGAAAAGAAAAGAAAAGAAAAGAAAAGAAAAGAAAAGAAAAGAAAAGAAAAGAAAAGAAAAGAAAAGAAAAGAAAAGAAAAGAAAAGAAAAGAAAAGAAAAGAAAAGAAAAGAAAAGCAGGTGTCCAGATAAAGAAAAACACAACTTGAAGATATTGATATAAAAAAGATACATGGGATGTATATAGATAGAAGCAATAGAAAAATAGCTATGTCTGCTACTGCTAGGGCTTTTTCTTTCTTTTTTTTTTTTGACACTTTCTAAGGAGAAGTTGATAGAAGGTTCTGCAGTTCTTTGTACTGAGGAAGAAGCTAAATATCATGAATTATTTAATGACATACACAAGTGTTTTAGAGGTGCTGTGAACTTCTGATGGCTACAGGACAGCAGAAAAATAACTTCTAAAATATTTTATAAATTATGTAAATTATAAGTTTAGAAATTAGGTTTCTGAAAGTACTCCATTGCCTTAATGAGGTTTTACCCTGAATTTAAAAGGAAACTGAATGGTATAAATGTTAAATGATTTTATTCTTCCATTACATGTTTTTCAGCAGCTCATCATTGTGATTTATAACCTACTTTACAGGAATATTAACATTTATTTCTCTGTGGTTTCAGATGCCATTTCTTAATCATAAAGACAAAAGTGTTCTTAGCTACATTTATTGCATTGAATTCATGTGTCTTAGCCAAGCCAAGAATATTTCTCATTTCATAACATCCAAATCCCTCAGACCTGACTAAAACTTTTCAGCAGGTGAACAATTAAAATCTGTTTAGGAACATCCATCAAGAAACTATGGCTTTCTTTGAAGAACTTCAAAGGAACTTTTGACAGTGTATAGCTTAGAGTTGTTTAGTCTAGTTTCATCACAGTTTCTCATGAAGTACATTAGCATAAATAACTTTATGTTTGTCTAAAAAGAAGATATTTGGGCAATTAATTTCTTAGCTTGAAAAGGTGATAATATCAGCTTTCTCCACACCATGGAGAAGAAATTTTTTTAGACAATAGAGATTCTTAGCAGTCTTTGGAAATCAAATAATGCGATAGAAATGTCAAGGAATGACTGATGATCATCAAGGTAGATTTTAAAACAGCACCCATCTATTACTATAACTGAGTGCCTAAATCTGTTTTACAGTTCTAATTTACTTTTCTTGTTGTTATTCTCTGGCTGATCTGCATCTGAAAAGAGACTGCATCATGCTACTGCAAATGCAAAAGTCTATACACGTAGATTATTTCCTCAACATTTTGAGATAAATTAGGTTTGATATGCAGCTTCTTTATAATATTTTTTCTTTGCCATATTTCTGATACCTTTAATCTCTACTCTAAACTCATTGTAACACTCCACATTGTAATGCTCATCCCTTCAAGGAAAAGTGTATTATTATAATAGCATATGGAGAATTTGCTTTCCTTTCAGATTTACCAATGGCCTATCACAGTGGCATTTACATCTGTGAGTGAATCCTATTCATAAAATTAAGTTTTCTTTCCCAAACAATAAACTGCTCTGATGGAGAAGGTAACTACAGCTATTATTAGACAGAAACTACAGAACTGTAGGAAAGACAAAAAGGCTTTTAAAAATAGTTCTTAAATAATATAATTGGTCAATTTGCTATATGTGATGAAGCAAGATGATCTATCCATAGCAGAAAAGGGCTTTTTCTTTTTAATTATCAGTGGTTGATTTGTGAAAAACATATATTTCATAAGATCAAAGACATTTGAATGGGAACTGAAATAATTAAAGAATTGTTGCTAGAAAAGGGAAACTTTTAAAATATCTTGAATATGTTCCTTTGAAGGTATTAAAATATTTCTCACCAGAAATGCAGAAACATTTTTTCTTCATTTTGTATTTTCTGTTTACAAGCTGACCTAGATTGCATTAGAGAAAAATAATTTAAAATATGAACCAAAAGAAAAGGTATCCTTTTGGGTTTTGAGCAATATTTTAGATTTACCTCCTGCATATCCCTCATACTCACATGGGATATAATTTATCTATGTCAATTTTTTTTCTGTTGGCTCATGGAAAGTATTTCTTAAAATAGAAGGCAATAGAAAATTCTCCTGTGCAGAAGCAAATAATTTATTTGCTTTGTGTCTATTTAAGCCCTATATCCAACCCATGCTACTTAGTAAAACAACTGATATAAACCTCTACCAATTTAAAATTTCTATTCAAAACAGTGAATTAAAAATATGTCAGCTAGAGACCTCACATGTAAAACAGGTACTCCTTTCCCCTTTTTTGACATCTTTATATTTGGGGGTCAAGAAATCAACACTTCCCAGTATTTAACTTTTATACATGATGGTCTTGCCAACATATTTTGTGCTTTTTGTCAGTAAGCATAGGAGCCCCTCTAGGAAAAAAAAAAGTTTTGCAAATATAAAACCAATGGAAATTCTACACATTTACTTGGTAAGCCTTTTGTAGATTTCCATAGATTAAAATAATAGTGCCACTGATCTTGCTACCTGTAGGTCAAGAGTTGTGGCAGACTGTGACTGTGGGTCGGTAAGACACGCAAAGAGGAGAAGGAAGGCTAAGAGATGTGCCAAATCTCTCTCTATTCCTCTTCCTACTGCTTTATTGTAAACAAATACCCTCAACCCCAAAACCTCAGAGAATGCAGGATCTTCCTCTCCCATGAGTGAAACAACTTTGTTCAAAATTAGAATTAAGAATTTTTTTCAAAATAATTTTGAAAATTATGTTTTCCAGAAACCACCAACAATTTATAAATACACATTCTTCTAATTTCTATTATTATGAAGAGTTGACTGTCCTGATGCTAAAAGAAAATTATTTCAAAAGTCCTCCAGCAAGACCAAGGGTCACCAAAGGAGTCCAATGAACACTTACGGTGATAGATAAGATTAGGCTTTCCACTCAGTCCATTTCTTGGAAGTCAGGTTGCAACATCAAAAATAGCCAGCGACTTTTAGGATGATGGTAACAAAAAATCTTGAAGCTTTTTATTAAGATTACTTTTTAACTATTCAAACAGTGGATTCTTGAATAGCTACATTTGACATCACAGTGGGAATGATATGAAAATAAAATTATTATTCAATCATTCCAACCTTATTGCTTATACTATTTTCAAGGTTATAAATGCACATTTTACCATATATATATAAAAGTGACTAAAAATATTTTGATACATTTACATGCATCAAAATATGCACCTCTTCAAGATGCATATGAATCATTGCCAGAGTATTTATATTTCTTAAATTTTGTTGTATTCTGATGCTTTTAACAAATTAATTATATTTTTAGGATGATTTATTATTATTATTATTGTTATT